>UESW01002847.1:128175-152758 GCA_900491605.1 Calamus simplicifolius | reverse complement strand
ACCAAATCTTAACCCATCTGAAAAAATTGAGTTATAAAGTTAAGGTTTTCCTTGTTTTTTTTAACCTAATATAAAGTGATTCAAAAAGTTTTAGTTCAGACCGAGTTGAGTCACAAGTGACCCAAAATGATTTAAAAACAGTATTTTTCAGAATATACACCAGCTATAATCACCACTTATAATTAGTTGTTTAGATAAAAGGGTAAGATACATATCTAATTTTACTTATTTTAATTTTTAAATTTTTATCTTGATGGCATTATATAATTTATAAATTATTAACTATATTGTTTACATGATCAATATTTTCTATTTTATTTTTTTGATATATAATATAGTTAATACTAAGACTTAACAAATAATAAAATTAGAAGTACATTTTTTCAAATTGGATGTTGTTGAAGGGTCAATATCAATAGTTTTAAATATCTTTAAGGAGGAGATGGAAGAGTAAAATTAGGCATTGCTTTTTTTTAAGATTAAGCACATTTCCAATATATGCTTATTTTATTTTGTACTCTTATTAATAATTTGACATTGATGTTTGTTTAATTTTAAAAGTATATTTTTTAAATCATTACTTAATTATATTATCTTAATATTTTATAAGTTGTAACTATTGTTTCTATTCATGTCTAACCATGCTATAATCTTATGTCCAGCTATTTAATCATTTAGGGTAATAAATAAAAGAAAAGATTAAATTAATCATTAAAATAACATGCCTTGCAATATTATTTGGTTATTGCATAAATGTTTAAGATGTAATATACATTAATAAATGTGCTTTGTTGCTACATGAAAAAAAGTAAAAATCACAAATTAAAATAGTTAAATAGTAATAAATAAGGAAAATAGAATGTATTAGATAAATATTGAAATGATAATAATTAAAAATAAAATATAGAAAATATAAAGAGCAATACCATACTTCACTCAATATGAAAGAATATAAAAATAAAAAAATAATATTAAATGAAAATTATAAATTATGAAATATATGAAGAGATTTTTGGTTGGAATATTTGAAAGCATTTAGCTTTAAATACTTTTTTTATCAAAAATGGACTTGACAGAAAGAAAAATTAGCATGATACACCATGATCTAATATATTTGACTTGGCTATATGCATGCATGCATGTATGTATATACATCTTCAAATATTTAAATTAGAATCAATAATTTGAAATGACCAATTATGTAGTTTGGATAATGTTTTTCCTATCACCAATATTGCCATCATTCACTTTTTGCAGGCTTGATGCATATTTAAAATAACTCTAAATAAAAATTATTATTTTTAAATATTTCATATATCTAAGATTTAATAAACAGTGTTGATTATTTTTTTTTTTGAGGGGTCTATCATTGATTTCATTGAAGTGGTGGAATGGGATTCAATGACTTTGAAAGCAATAACCACAAGAAAGAAAAAGTTTTTTAAAATTTAAAATGAGAAGGATCAGGGTGGACTTCATGGCATGGTTTTCATACAGTGTGTCTTACCGATTCTATTTGCATCTAATTTTCATTACTCTTTTCTTGATTGGAGAACTCATGTACGAGCCCATATGATCAAGTCCACGGTGTAAGGTGAGAACATTGAATTGAATGTGACCAAATCATGTAGCTGATTAAATTGATTTAAATTCCATCTTCAATGTAACATAAGAATCAAAAATAAATATTGTTATGATAATTTAAGTTATGCATGAAGTGCGGTCAATGTTTTAGATGTTTTTTAACATATCATCATGACGTGTAAAAATAATTTTGAGCATCTAATTCAATGTAGTTGTCAAATAATTTAAAGAGCTGAACCTACAAATGGCATTAGTGTCAAAAACTTGGCGATTATTTATCTTGATATCCCCATCTTCATTAACTTGAAACTCTTTGATAGTGCAAAGGTAAAATGTCATTAGTGGCAGCATTCACGTTCCATTAGAAAGCCAAACAAGCTAGTAAATTTTCTCTCCATGGAAGAAATGGACCATTTAGAGTGGACAACGAGAAGCTAGTAATTGACCATATCTCTAGAGCTTAACGAGCTCTTATATGTTGCCTCTGTAAAATGTGCAAAAATTTGTAAAAATAGATACTTCACATTGGATACATATCCCCATTATTTCATGTTTTTCTGTTTGCTCATAATTGAGAATCCGAACTCAATTTGGCCTATGGGAGTTTGTTAGAGCTGAAATGAGTCTTCATAATGGAGCAATTTAGAAATGGCCTGATTTCAACTGGAGAGAGAGAGAGAGCCACATTGTTGAAGGGGCTCTCATTCAACCCACATTCACCAAGCTAAACAGCCCCTTGGTATAGGCTATATGTGTGCAATAATTTTTAGTGAAGTCAAATTTTGTTGATATGGAGATTCGGAGTATTCAACATGTTGATATTGCAAGTTAAAAGAATCAAACCAAAAAGAATAAAAATATCTTAGTTACCACTTAAACCTAATTAAATAACAGAAGAGAATGTTAAAGCAATCGAGAAAGCATTTTAGGTTATTATAACTGTAATACACTTGAGTACAGATTATCTGTCATACCACGAGTATTTCTCACTGCAAGGTTTAGTACAATGACATCCATATACCATTCACAATAAAAAAGAACGGATTCAAATAAAAACTAGTACTCATATACATCAGTCACCATACAATCCTTGGGCTTGCCTCAGCCTTGGTTGTTGCTCATCAAGATGGCCTTCAATTTGGCAAATCTAATTGCTGATAGCACATAGATGCAATAAGATGTCTTGTCGATCAACTGGAAATAAGCAATCCTCCTAGCATGGTTAACCATGATGGCATAGAATAACCCCCAAAACCCCATAGCAAATCCCATTACAAAGCCAACATAATGCCATATCATTTCAGACACCTCTCTTTTCTGGGTTCCATTTCCTGAGGTCCTGCTTGAAAAGGACTTTTTGAAGGAGCATCATTTGAACACCATGGTAATGGCCATCCATGAAGATCAGGATTACCACTATAGATGGAGGAATCACAGAATGTTTGAATTTGATTTCCCCATGGAATACTTCCTGACAAGTTGTTATAAGACAGATTCAAGTGACTTAAAGAATATAAAGAGGAAATAGATGATGGAATCATGCCTGAGAGATTGTTCACTGATAAATCAAGTGATTCCAATTGCCTCAATGCACCAATATTTTCTGGAATCTCTCCTATAAAGTGATTATTAGAGAGGTTCAAGAAATTCAATCCATAAAGATTTACTAGTTCTTTAGGAATCACTCCAGAAAGATTGTTATGTGAGAGGTCTATGCCTCTAACAAATGAGAGCACACTGGTGTAAACAATTTCTATTCCTTTTGAGGATATTGATAAGCTCTCAGTATAATAGGCATTCAAATCTGTAAGAAAGGATTGGCTCCCATTTTGAATCACAATCATTCCTCTGAATTTTCCAAAGATGAAGGCAAAATACCAGAGAAATTGTTGCAAGCTAGGTCCAAAACTTGAAGAGAAGCAAGATGAGATAGCTGCACCGAAATATTGCCTTCGAAGAAATTTGACCTCAAGGAAAGAACTCTCAATGATATGAGACTTTTCCCAATCCATGCTGATAGGTTGCCGGAGAACATGTTTTCACTAAGATCAAGAACAACCAATTGCTTACAATGTTTCAACAATGAAGGAAGTTTTCCAGAGAGCCTGTTATTTCTCAGGTGCAATGACTGGAGGTTGATTGGACACGCCATTGAGTTGGAAGAATGCTCTAAGTTACTGTCCTCTTGAGAATCTATTGCTCCCAATCGTGATTCCTCTTGGTAGTGATGAAGTCCTCCGGACAGGTTGTTGCTAGATAGATCTAGAACTTCCAACCAACTCATATTACTAAAAAACAAGTGGATGTCACCAGAGAGGTTATTGTTGGAAAGATCTAAAACTACCAATGAAGATAGATTATAAAGAAACAAGGGGATGCTACCATTAATATTGTTATGGGACAAAAAAAGGAATTTGAGTTGCGTAGCTTTGGCAAGGTTCAAAGGAATAGGGCCAGAAATGAGTTATTGTTTAGATTCAAGCTGTATAATAAAGAAGGATCCAACTCAGGCACTGGACCACGAATATTGTTGGAACTCATATCAAAGGACCGATATTGCTGGCCTCCCAAAGAAGTTGATAATTGCCCTGTTATACTGTTGTGGGACACATTCAATTCAACAATATATTTTAAATCCCCAAACCAATTGGGAATGCCATCAAAAATGTTGTTTTCAGAGAGATATAAACTTCTTAATTTTTTCTGCGTTCGAAGCCAGGCAGGAAATTTTGGTCCCAAATGACAAGAACTCATCCCAATATAGTGGGCATTAAAGGGAGGAATCCAATCTTGATTTAGAACCACTTCAAATGCATTGTATGATAGATCCAAGAATTCTAATTTTGTAAGATTAGCAAAGTGAACTTCAGTCAAATGCCCTGTAAAGAAGTTTGAGTCAAGATACAATTCATGTAGTGTGGACAACTGACCCATAATTTCTGTTATATCTCCACTAATCTTATTTTCTGATAAACTTAGAAGCTGTAAGTTGTTCAACTTCCTTATAGATCTTGGTATCTTCCCAGTTATGTGATTCCCGTCTAAACACAAATATCGTAGACCATGAAGTTTATCAAAAAGATTCGGTATCTCCCCACTGATGTTGTTGTTTGATATATCTAGCTCCTGCAGATGGATCAAATTCCCCATGATTTCTGGCATCTTTCCACTCAACATATTATCTGATAAATCTAATACCTGTAAGTGAACAAGATTTCCAATGATTTTTGGTATCTCTCCACTTATATTTTGGTTTCCCCACAAATTTAATTCCTCCAAGTTGCGGAGGTTCCCGATTTCTTTTGGTATCTCTCCACTGATTTTGTTCCAACCCATCCGTAGATGTTTCAAGTGGCTGAGGTTTCCAAAGCTTTGGAAAATATCTTCAGTAATTTCATTACCAAATAAATCTAAGAGATGCAAGTTATGTAGATTCCCTATGGTAGATAGTGACCTATCAGTTAAATGACATTCTTCAAGGTTGAGATAAGCAAGACTACTAATATTAAACAACCAATGAGATATGGAAGTATTGATATGGTAATTCATAGAAAGATCAAGCATGGTGAGAGATGTGAGGTTTAAATGCAATATAAAAGGAAACATAACGGGTAGGTTCGTAGCAAACAAATGCAAGATTGACAGAGAAGGGAGCATGTTAATCTCATGAAACCAGTTGGTTGCCTTGGAAAGATTAGCACTGCTTAAGTCGAGCAGATGCAAAGAAGAGATGTTGGAGAGCCAAAGAAGGCTGTCAGCATGAAGGGTCAATCGATAATAATGATAATAATTATAATAATAATAATAATAATTCCTACCAATATCAAGGAAGTGCAAGCTTGAAAGGTTTCCAAGCTCAGGTGGGATGGATCCGCTGAACTGGGCATGAGAGAGGTTAAGATATTCCAAATGCATGAGGGAACCAATGAATTTAGGAATTGGAGCTCCAGAAAAATTGTTCACGCTCAAATCCAAGTACTTCAAATGCGTCAAGTCAAGCAAAGAAGAATTTAGCTTACTTGGACCTGGGCATTTTTTAGTTTTATATTGGGCATACAAGTCATATGGATACCTCAAATTGAGCTTTACCACATGGCCGGTGATATTGTTGCAGCCCACTCCTCTCCATCGGCAGCAATCGTGGCCCCTCCAAGAAGAGAGCCACTGGTCAGGATCGTAGATGTTGGCTTTGATGGCAAGCAGAGCTTTCCTTTCACTCTCCATGCAGCTACCATTCACAATGGAACCATCTCCACCACCAAGACAAAAAGACGAGAGCACAAGCCCGATTAGCACCACCATGAAACCATTTGCACGCCAATTACAACAAATAGCCATGAGAGCAGCACTAGATGCCACTTCAAAGAGAATGAGAAAAGAAAAGGAGAGTAGGAAAAGCTATGAGTGGTGTTTTCTCATCATGTCCATGCTCTATTTTATAAGTTAAATGATTCCGAGGCATATTCCGTCTTACAGCATTGTGGTGCCTGTAACCTTAAGCTGGTGCTTAACTTATGCGAATATTCATATATGTTACTCTTTTTTTCTACTCTTTCAAGTTGGATAACTTTTTTTTTTACTCGTCTTTCTTCGATTGCTGTGAAAGTTTCTTAATTGTTTATTTAAACTAACTCATATCTTTGTTTACTTTTGATCTTTTGTTCTGACCAGTATTTATTTTTTAATCAATACAATATAATATTTATTTAATGATAATTATTGCAGAATTTAGTGTTTATTTAGCACTAGATTGGTTTGGCCTTGAGTAGAAGAGGAATCATTAGCTTTTCTATGGGTTATAATGAGCAAATTAATTAACGTCCCATTTTGGTTGTAGCGTCACCCGTGAGTGGAACTTTTTTGAAGGAATTTGAGGTAGATCATGGGTGGAGGCATGGTTCGGTTAATCTCTGCAGCACGAGAGAACTTTGGTTGTAACGTCCCATTTCATGCTAGACTTTGCAATCATGTTTTATTGCATTGAAGGGGACAGATTGACAAAACAGGAATCACAAATCTATTGTGTTGCAGCTCGACTTTGACTGCATAGAGGATCGATCTAAACTGCATCCTATGCCGTAATAAGTTGTCCATCCTCGAGTCAAGCAAACGGTTGTCCATTTTCTTCCACGGTAGTAAAGACAGCTGATGTCATTGCAAGTCAAGTAAACCATGCATGCATGGACATATCTTGGGTGACTAGTCATGCACCATGTATCACGTTACCAGGAATGGACCACTGATGACCATCACATGGTAAATGACGGGAAGTGACTTTTTCCTTGTAGAGATGAGTAGTATTTGTCAAGCAAAACCTCTCTGGACGCTAGCATATATTGGGCAGTTTTAATCATTATAATACAAGTATTTGTTACTTCAATTTATTCTTCAACTTTAAATAGGTATGAAGGGGCCACATTGCTTACCAGTGAAATCTCTGGGTAATTTATTAGAGAATTAGAATATAATAAGTCTGTCATTGTTAGAACTTAAAAAGGTTTAAAAGAGTCGTCTGAGTAGTAACCAGCTTTCGTGCGCCACCTAAAATTTTCCAGAAGACCCAACAGTTAGGGTTGGTAATGGAGCCGTGCTGGGCTTGGGGTCAAAATTGGGTTCTCAAAGGGAGGGAAAAAACTCTATGTGTGCTTTGAGAATCATGCATGTGCTTCTCTAGTTCGTCCGACAGGCCTTGCTTTAAGATTCGGGATCCGGCCGTTTCTTCTGCCTGATCTCCGGCGATCTCCGCCGGCTGGGTGTCTCTCTCCGTCTGCTATCTCATCCTGCGGCCCACTGCTATCCTATGGCTTCTGATGGAGGTGCGGGTGGTCCGGCTCCGAGAAGTAGGGGAGCCGAGCAGGGGTTCAAATGGGTCTCGTCGTCTCCCTCTCCGGCGGAGGTGGCGAGGCTTGAAGCTTGCTTTCCGGTCATCGTCCAGGTCCCAGAGGCGATGTTGGAAGAAGAGATGTCCGAATGGAAGCATAGGGTAGTTCTCGCCCGCTCTTTCATGAGATGGGTACCGGCTGAAGCTTATATCAGGGAATTTCGTAGAGCTGGGATCCCTAGTGCTATCGTCCTAATTTTCCTTGCATTTCGGTGCTATATTTTCCGCTTTGAATACCCGGGGGCATGTGATTTGGTCCTCAATCGCCCGTAGGTGGTTAATGGCCAGATAATTGGGATGGAAGCTTGGAAATCGGAGTTCTTCCCGGCTGCTGAATCCATCTCCTCTGCCCTGGTTTGGATGAGATTGCCTAATCTCCCGATGGAGTTATGGCGGGAAGATATCCTAAGAACTATAACGGAGCCAGCGGGGAGCTTCTGTGGAGCTGATTCTGCAACCCAATTGAAGAACAGAGGAGGCTATGCGAGGGTGGCTGTCCGCGTTGAGCTTCTTCGTCCACTGCGTCCAAGGACCCGAATCCAGGGGACTCAGGGGCCATTTTGGTAGCAATTTTCTATGAATCGGTGGAAGGAATTTGCCCTAAGTGTGGTTCTCTGCATTTGGTAGGACCCTGCTCGTTGGCGACCACGCCTGATGCGGAGGTAGAAGGCAGTGGCCCTGTCTTTGGGCCGTGGATGGCGGTAGTTTGTCAGTTGCGGTCAGTGCTGAAGCCCTCCCCGTCAGTAGCAACCTCTGTGATGAAGTCCTCCCGGCCTGCTTCTTCTCCAAGCCCTGCCCCCCAACCTGGTTCAGCGACGCTGGAGTCGTCTAACGGATGGCAGCTTCCGGTGAAGACGGCTCGGAGGCGTCTTCCTGTGTCTTTGCATGGTGCCTTGGCCAATCAGAAACAGCGTGGGGAGAAGAACAGTGATAGCTTAGTGGCCGTGCCGGTTTCTTTGGTGCGTGCCGGTTTTAAGGCATTTGATAGTGAGAAGCAGAAAAATATTCAGGAAGCAGTCCCTGATCCAAGTCTGAAGTTAGCTCTTAATCCATTTGCCTCTCTGGGATTGGATTCCAATGTAGGGGGCCAAGTGGAGATCAGGGATGTGTGTTCGGTCCCCTTAAGCGGGCCAGACCGGTTGATAGTCTGCCTCCAAGATCAGTTACTAGAGTGGAAAAGAAAAAAGGAAAATGCAAGAGTTCTAACCTCAAGTGTAAAGTGGACCTTATCCCTTCTTCACCTAGTCTATCCGAGCCCTCATGTTGTCGGGCCGCAGCACAGGGCAGTGAGGTCTCGAGTGCAGCATTAATGGGCCAGGGATTAGATTCCTTATCAACAATACATTCCCATAGGTCTGTTGAAATTGAAACAGGCCCAGTTACGCTGCAGACTTATAGTTCACATCATCCCGAGGGTGGCACCCCGTCTGTAGGGCGCCTTTCAAATTGTGTTATGGATGAGGACCAGGGGGGGCCCCTTCTACCTCCAGTTAGTTTTATGAAGATCTTATTATGGAATGTTCGAGGTGCCAGTAAGCCCTCATTTCGTTTCTCATTTGGTAGATTGTTGCATCTACATCATTTTGTATATGTGTTCTTCTAGAAACCAGGCTGTCGGGGGATATTTTTTACGATTTCGAAGACATATTGCTCGGTCTTGGTCCTCTTATGCGGTGGAGGCTGTAGGTATGTCTAGGGGTATTTTCGCCATTTGACGTGATTCTGCTGTTATGATTGAAGCTTTTCATCATTGTAACCAACAGATCGGTCTTGTTGTCACTGAAGGGACCTCTGATCCCTGGCTCCTATCGGCGGTCTATGCCAGTACGGATTACCGAGAGAGACGGGTCCTATGGTCCAAGTTGCTTTCCCTCCTTGATCGAGGATTTCCATCCATCATTGCAGGTGACTTTAATTGTATCACTGAGGCTAGTGAAAAGCGGGGAGGCAGAAGAGTTACTAGCTCAGCTGATATTAATGAATTTAGGTCCTTTATTGGATCTTCTGGGCTGATGGATTTGGGGTACTCGGGGCCCCAATTCACTTGGTGTAACAACCGGCAGGGGTCTGCTCGTGTGTGGGAAAGATTGGACAGAGCTCTTGCCACGGCTCAATGGACTCAGATGCACCCGGCTGTTTCTGTTACTCATCTCCCTAGGATCGTCTCTGATCACTACCCCATTTTGATATCTACAGAGGCTGATCACTATCAGAGAAAGCAATTCAGATTCGAGCGGTTTTGGACATTCCATTCAGCAGCTCGGACAATCATTTCTCAGATATGGCACCTACCTGTCAGAGGTAATGCTGTTTATAGGCTATCTCACCGTCTTTTGTTGATCAGACGTAGACTGTCTAGATGGAATAGACAGGAGGTTGAAGATCTGGTTAGGCAAGTGGAGCATGTTGAAGCCACTATTAGTGCTCTTCAGGCTAAGGAGGACCACAATGGATTTCTTTTGGACTCTGATCTCTCCTTTTTGTGAGAGAATCTTGCTCATCACATTCCCTTCTTCGGCAGCAGGAGGTGTATTGGAGGCATAGATCCAGGGTTTAGTGGATCTGCGAAGGGGACCGCAATACCAGATTTTTCCACCAGGCCACCCTTCGGCAGCGGGCGATTAATAGGATTCGGAGGTTAGTCGATGATGAAGGGCATCTCCTGGAAGATATCCAATCTATTCGGACCCAGCTTCTCCATTTCTTTCAGACTAGATGGACTGAGTCCACTGCTGTTGGTGCTCCGTTTTTCAGGTAGCTAATTCCAGGAAGGTTTCCTCCTCGGAGAATGCTATGCTTGTCAGGCCGATTACTGTGGAGGAGATTCGTCAGGCCCTCTGGGATCTCGGTCCAGGATAAGGCCCCGGGGCCTGATGGTTTTCCGCCATTCTTTTTTCGTCATTATTGGGATATAGTGGGGCAGGAGGTGGTTATGGCGTCCAGCTTGTCTTCCAATCTAAACACATTCCTATGGATTGGAACCGGACTCTTTTCACTCTAGTGCCCAAGTGCACTAATGCTTCTCTTCCTCAGCATTTTAGGCCCATCAGTTTATGCACTACTTTATATAAGGTTTGTGCCCGCCTTTTAGCCAGCCATCTCCGTGAGTGATTCCCCGTATTATTTCTGCTGAACAGGGGGCTTTCATTAGAGGGCGTTCTATCTCGGATAATGTCCTTATCACTCAGGAGTTTATGCATGATCTTCAAAGAGCCCCAGCTAGACTGGTGTCTTATGGCTGTCAAGCTTGACATGGAGAGAGCTTATGATAGACTGAGTTGGGCTTTTTACACAGCTCTCTTCAGGAGTTTGGATTTGACGGGTATTTATTGAGTGGGTTATGGCTTGTATTCAGAGGCCTTCTTTTGCTTTGATCATTAATGGGGGTTTGACTGAGTTTTTCCAGTCTTCCATAGGGTTACGTCAGGGGTGCCCTCTATCCCCCTGTTGTTCATTCTGGCTGCGGATGATCTTTCCGAGCTTTTTATCAGGCTCAACGTGATCGAGCGATTGTCCCTTTTATGGATGGGGTTGGCGGTCCTTCTGTCTCTCATCTTCTGTTTGCCGATGACTGCATTATTTTGGGTCAGGCTTCTATTGAAAATGCGGCTTCTATTGATTCTATTCTGCAGCGGTATTGTCAGGCCTCGGGTCAGAAGGTTAATTCTCTTAAATCTTCCATTTGCTTCAGCCCGAAGACTTCCAGTCTATTAAAGCAGCCATTATCACTTTGTTGGGTATCTCTACTCAGACTGACCGGTTTATGTATCTGGGGATCCCCATGACCGGTAGACGCCCTCGTTGTTCTGACTTTGCTGAACTGGAGAGGAGGGTTCGTCAGCGTATTGAGGGTTGGCAGGTAACCGGCCTATCTATGATGGCCAGAGTCACCATTATTCGGTCGGTTCTTTCCTCTCTGCCTCTCTATTTGCTTTCGAATGCGGCCATCCCTATTACCTGCCTTAGGATTGAGAGAATCTTTAGAGACTTCCTTTGGGCCTCCATGCAAGATGGGCATGGCACTCACCTATTATCTTGGGACATGATCTGTATGCCAATTCAGGAAGGTGGTCTCGGGATCCAATCTCTGATGATCAGACGGCAAGCGCTATTGGCCAGGCATGCATCTCGATTCCTTCTGGAGCCGCAATGTCTGTGGAGCTCTCTTATGCGAGCGAGGTATGGTGACTGGAAGCCAGGGAGTGTATTGTGCCGCCCAGGGGGAGTTCCTTCTTTTGGAAGGAGGTTTGTCAATATGGTGAGTCTATCCTGAAGAAAATTACATGGATGATTGGAGATGGTCATTCCATTGATGTGATTCAGGATTCCTGGATTTCTGAGCTCCCTCTTTCTCGGTGGCCTTCTTTTCAACATTGATGTCCCCACTAAGCTGAGGGTTAGGGATTTGATTTCACTAGATCCCCCTTCTTGGGATACCACTAGAGTGATTAGTTTCTTTGGTGATGAGCTCTCTCGGCGGATTCTCTCTATTCCTCTTACCTCTAGCCCTTCGGCGGATGTTAGATTATGGCAGAGATCTTGTCTTTCCAGAGCCCCTCTTAGGGACCTTATGAAGGTTTTCAGGCCCCAGTCCCAGGTCACGAAGGATGCTGCTTGGATCTGGTCGCTTCCTACTCTCCCCCGGGTTCAGTTATTCATTTGGAAGCTTCTTTGGGACTGTCTTCCGACGAGTGTCATGCTCTCCCGTAGGGGTTTGCCTATCCAGCCAACTTGCACTCTGTATGGATTGGAGGATGAGACTATGGACCATGTGATCTTCATATGTCCTTGAGCCAGGCAGATTTGGCAGATGATGGGTTATTCCTATAATGTGGATGTTTCTGGATCCCTGTGCTCCCTCTTCTTTCTTGATCTCCGGAGGGCCTCTCAGTATAAACGTGGTCTCTGGGCGGTCACGGATTATCATATTTGGATATTGAGGAACCAGCTCATCTTCTCTAAGGATGTTATCTCTCCACATCGGCTTGTTAGGAGGATCAGATCTCTGTCTACGAAATATACCCATGCTTTTCAAGCAGTTGGTTTTGACTCCTCTGGCCTCTGGGGTTCCCCTGCTGCTTCGACAGCGAACCGGCATACGGTTTTCATTTCCTGGGAGCCCCCCCACCAGGGTTTATCAAAATCAACTTCGATAGAAGTGTCCGTGGTAGAGCTGCTGGTTCTGCGTTTATCATCCGTGGGCCTCAGGGTGATATGCTGGTTGCGGATGGTTTTGGCACCCTTGATTCCTCTGCCCCTATGACAGAACTTTATGCAGCATGGGCAGGTATTTCTTACGCCTCTCAGTATTTCCATGCTCATCGATTCTTGATCGAGGGTGATTCGATGATGGTTATTCGATGGCTGAGGAAGGAGAATATTTCCGACGGCCCCAGTATTCCTATCCTCAAGGACATATGGTCTATCTTGCAGAGAGTTGGTTATGTCCGGATTCGACATATCTACCATGAAGCCAACTCGGTGGCCGACTGGATGGCAGCTTCAGTGGCTCAGCATGCTGGTGTTTGGATATAGCGGCTGGGTGACCCCTGCCCCACTGTTTTACAGTAAATTTTATATTCTGATCTATCTGGGATAATTCATACTAGACTAGTATGATTATCCGCTTGTACCAAAAAAAAAAAAGGGTTCTCCCTTCCCAAATGAAGATGAATTTGAGGTTGAGTTGAAGCAATCCATAGCCGAGTCAATTTAAGGAATTAAAAAAATCCTATCGCTAAATCTCTCCAGACCCACACCCTACCTTTGGGCTGGCGTGCGAAGCGGATACGGTGGTGATCTTTTCAAGCCACATAAACCGTGAATAAACTAGAGTAAATTAAATTAATGATGGTCCGTTCTCAAGTCGAGTAATCTATCATTGGGCTTTTGTGGTAGTAACAAGCTGTTATCTTCGGAAGTAATGCATGGACTTCGTTGCATGAGTTGTCATGATCGTTATTGAATATATAGCGATGATCTTCATGCTGGGCTGCTAGAAGGCTCTTATCTTCCACATGTTTTTATAGCTTAACGTAACCTAGAAGGAATCCATTTATGTTCTCAAAAATTTTCTTGGATAAGTTAAATTGTGAGGCTTGAATTTTATCCAGGGAAACGACGAGCAACTATTCCGATGGAACCAAGCAGCCTTTGTTTACACGATTTCATGTTTGATGGTTCCACAACATCTTCAAATGCCTGGATCAATCTTTAATTATAATAGGAATCATATCATGCCAACCCTAACCAATTAACTGGTTTTTAAATGAATGATCTTAAATTTGAATAAAAATCTTGAATTAAAAAAATGGTTTTAAATCTTTTTTAAAGTGTTGTGCTTTCACTTTTAACAATAGAATATAGCAGTTTTTAACTCGTTAGCAATAATACAAAAACTTCACTTCACGGGGTTGCAAACTTGCAATAGATATGCAGCACAACTAATGTTGCATGGAACAAATTCAAGTGGTTTGATGGCAAATAGCAGAAAAATTTATTTAAAATGAGGTTCACCAGTAATTAGTGGGCTGCGGGTCGATGAGCCGTAATAACCATAATCTCTTTCAGTTAAATGAGCTACGTCAAAAAATGCTACCAATGAACCTTTGGTTCAATTTAATATGCATCTTCAAGAATTAATATTCCTAGGCCTGCACTCTGACCATCCAAACATAGGTGATTGATGAGTAAAATAGCTAGATGATTCAAAGTGAATGATAGTTTATTCTCAAGTCACACAATCGGTAAGTAGTCATGTAAATGAAGGCCCATTCTCAAGCAAAGTCCATGGTTGTCTATTCGCCAGTCAAGTAAACGCTAGTCCATTCACAAGTAAATGGTGGTGGATTCTCAAGTCAATCAATGGCTGTCCATTCCCAAGTTAATGGTAGTCGATGTTCCAAGTCAATAGCTGTCAGTTCCCAAATAAATGAGAGTTGATTCTCAGGTTACGAGCTGTCCATTCCCAAGTAAACCATGGTCCATTCTCAATAGCCATTCATTTCCAAGTAACGGAAACGATACTCTATTCCTAATTAGTTAGGTAAGGAGTGATTCTTTCTAAAACAATTAGTCATTAGCTTATCCTATAGCTGAAAGGCTTAACTTATGAAGCCTATCTAACAAAACAAAGCATGGTTCATCTTTTTGCCCATATTTTTTTTAAAAAAAATAAAACTAATTCAGCCCAAGTTGACTCGGTGTTGAACTCACCAAGACGGCTCAACTGAGTCAACTTGGACAAGCACTTGAGGGCCTGGGAAGGGGAAGCCCTTGGGCTCCTTTAATTAAGCCCACCCATACATCCAAGATCCTTAACGGTTGATGCAAAATTATAAGCAAGTCCATCGTAATAATATCCGATATTAATTTTTTAATATATTAAAATCACTTAAAATAAAAATTATATTATAAAGTGATAGGCAATTAAATAAATATTCACTAATTAATAAATTTTTAAAAAATTATAAAATACTATTTCAGGGCACATAATTTAAGAATAATTTTTTGATGTTTTTATTTAAATTTATATAACTCTTTCTTATTAAAAAAATATATTAGATTACTCAGAAGTTTAGTTGGAATTTATTTTTTATGCAAACATTTAATATTAATTAGTTTTGTTATCTTTAGAAAATTGATGTTCACATGGAAGTAGGAAAACCATAAACGTTAGAAAATTATTATCTAAATTAGTATCTTATATAAAGTAGGAAAACTATTTGACTTTATAAAATACATTTCTATAATCATGGACTAATTGAGATTTTTGGATACCAAATTAATAATCCAAAAGTTGAAAGATGAAAGTTGATGGAGCACTTAACCATCAAATCAAAATTTAAAGATTAAACAAGTGTATGTACGTGTTAGCAATTTTATCTGAAGATGTAAGTTAACTTATTCTAATTAGAGTTTTTAAATTGGCTCAATCAAGTCGGCCTAGGACACGAGTCCAACAACGATGCGGAGTCTTTCATCTCCAGCAAGTACTCAACAAAGTCCACACAATGAAAAGGGGGAATCCTCATTTCGAAATTGTGCCCAAAGCCCACTAATGATGATGACCCATTTATAATGAGCGAGTTATTATGAAACTATACCCAAAGCACAAAGAAATAAGGAAAACACTTTGTACACCGGCCCCGGTGCAGCAACGATGACGTGGGCTGCACCGCGTCTTCCTATTGGTCCACGTGGATCCGACGTGGATGACATGACAGGCGGCATGCCAGGGGTTTGACGTAACGTTCTGAACGTGACGGACATTTATTGCTGTTCGCTTTTTTTTGAATTTTTCGTGCGGACGAAAATGCCCTTTCGCTCCTTCATGGCGCCATTTTACGTTTTATGGCATCAGTGCAAGAAGAAGAACTCTGTTTCTCTTCCCGGGTAGAAAGAAAATACTTCAGCTTCGAGGCTAGCCGATACCTGGATACAGGAGTCAGTAGTCTGTGTAAAAAACCTTCTGGAGGAAATGTCAGCCGCAGCACAAAGTAAACACTCTTTTCTTCCCTCTGTTTCTTCCAGCTTAGAGCTGAAAATACTTCAGCAACTGGACTGGAAAACCTTGATACGTTTTATGACATCCTAGCTCTGGCAAACGACACCCTAGTCTCTCGCGGCGACACCCGAAGAACGGAAACATACGAGACATCCTAGTTCTGGAAAACGACACCCTAGTCTTGCGCGGCGACACCCGAAGGACGGAAACATACGAGACATCCTAGTTCTGCCAAAAGACATCCAATCCTTGCGCGGCGACATCGGAAGGACGGAAACATACGAGACATCCTAGTTCTGCCAAACGACATCCAAGCCTTGCGCGGCGACACCCGAAGGACGGAACCATACGAGACATCCTAGTTCTGAAAAACGACACCCAAGCCTTGCGCGGCGACACCCGAGGAACGGAAACATAGAAGACATCCTAGTTCTGGTAAATGACACCGAAGACTTGCGCGGCGACATCCGAAGAACGGAAACATACGAGACATCCTAGCTCTGGCAAACGACACCCAAGTCTTCGCGGCGACACCAGAAGAACGGAAACATACGCGACATCCTAGTTCTGGCAAATTACACCGAAGACTTGCGCGGCGACACCCGAAGAACGGAAACATACGAGACATCCTAGTTCTGGCAAACGACACACAAGACTTGCGCGGCGACACCCGAAGGACGGAAACATACGCGACATCCTAGCTCTGGCAAACGACACCCAAGTCTCTCGCGGCGACACCCGAAGAACGGAAACATACGCGACATCCTAGTTCTGGTAAACGACACCCTAGTCTTGCGCGGCGACACCCGAAGGACGGAAACATACGAGACATCATAGTTATGCGAAACGACATCCAAGCATTGCGCGGCGACATCCGAAGGACGGAAACATACGAGACATCCTAGTTCTGCCAAACGACATCCAAGCCTTGCGCGGCGACACCCGAAGGACGGAACCATACGAGACATCCTAGTTCTGAAAAACGACACCCAAGCCTTGCGCGGCGACACCCGAGGAACGGAAACATAGGAGACATCCTAGTTCTGGTAAATGACACCGAAGACTTGCGCGGCGACATCCGAAGAACGGAAACATACGAGACATCCTAGTTCTGGCAAACGACACACAAGACTTGCGCGGCGACACCCGAAGGACGGAAACATACGCGACATCCTAGCTCTGGCAAACGACACCCTAGTCTCTCGCGGCGACACCCGAAGAACGGAAACATACGAGACATCCTAGTTCTGGAAAACGACACCCTAGTCTTGCGCGGCGACACCCGAAGGACGGAAACATACGAGACATCCTAGTTCTGCCAAAGACATCCAAGCCTTGCGCGGCGACATCGGAAGGACGGAAACATACGAGACATCCTAGTTCTGCCAAACGACATCCAAGCCTTGCTCGGCGACACCCGAAGAACGGAACCATACGAGACATCCTAGTTCTGAAAAACGACACCCAAGCCTTGCGCGGCGACACCCGAAGAACGGAAACATAGGAGACATCCTAGTTCTGGTAAATGACACCGAAGACTTGCGCGGCGACATCCGAAGAACGGAACCATACGAGACATCCGAAACGACATCCAAGCCTTGCGCGGCGACATCCGAAGGACGGAAACATACGAGACATCCTAGTTCTGCCAAACGACATCCAAGCCTTGCTCGGCGACACCCGAAGGACGGAACCATACGAGACATCCTAGTTCTGAAAAACGACACCCAAGCCTTGCGCGGCGACACCCGAACGGAAACATAGGAGACATCCTAGTTCTGGTAAATGACACCGAAGACTTGCGCGGCGACATCCGAAGAACGGAACCATACGAGACATCCGAAACGACACCAAGCATTGCGCGGCGACATCCGAAGGACGGAAACATACGAGACATCCTAGTTCTGCCAAACGACATCCAAGCCTTGCGCGGCGACACCCGAAGGACGGAACCATACGAGACATCCTAGTTCTGAAAAACGACACCCAAGCCTTGCGCGGCGACACCGAAGAACGGAAACATACGAGACATCCTAGTCCTGCCAAACGACATCCTAGTCTTGCTCGGCGACACCAGAATGACGGAAACATAGGAGACATCCTAGTTCTGGCAAATGACACCGAAGACTTGCGCGGCGACACCCGAAGAACGGAAACATACGAGACATCCTAGCTCTGGCAAACGACACCCAAGCCTTGCGCGGCGACACCCGAAGGACGGGAACATACGAGAGAAACCGGCGAGACCCCTATTGAATTCGGCAGAAAATCATTCGCGACACCCCAGTTGAGATCTCACGACACCCTAGCTCTAACGAGACGACACCCGTGATTGAACAAGAGACCACGGAGATAATCCCAGCGACACCCTAGTTCGAATTCGGCAGAAAATCATTCGCGACACCCCAGTTGAAATGCCACGACATCCTAGCTCTAGGGCGACGACACCCGTCTTATGAATGTCCACATAGAGAGAACCCGGCGACACTATAATTGAATTCGGCAGAAAATCATTCGCGACACCCCAGTTGAGATCTCACGACACCCGTCTTATGAATGTCTACATAGAGAGAACCCGGCGACACCCCAATTGAATTCGGCAGAAAATCATTCGCGACACCTCAGTTGAAATGCCACGACCTCCTAGCTCTAGGGCGACGACACCCGTCTTATGAATGTCCACATAGAGAGAACCCGGCGACACTATAATTGAATTCGGCAGAAAATCATTCGCGACACCCCAGTTGAGATCTCACGACACCCGTCTTATGAATGTCTACATAGAGAGAACCCGGCGACACCCCAATTGAATTCGGCAGAAAATCATTCGCGACACCTCAGTTGAAATGCCACGACATCCTAGCTCTAGGGCGACGACACCCGTCTTATGAATGTCCACATAGAGAGAACCCGGCGACACTATAATTGAATTCGGCAGAAAATCATTCGCGACACCCCAGTTGAGATCTCACGACACCCTAGCTCTAGGGCGACGACACCCGTGATTGAACAAGAGACAACGGAGATAATCCCAGCGACACCCTAGGTCGAAGTCGGCCGTTAGTCCTTCGCGACACCCCAGACGAAATCCCCCGACACCCTAGCTTTAGGGCGACGACACCCGTCTTATAAATGTGCACATAGAGAGAACTCGGCGACACCCTAATTGAATTCGGCAGAATATCATTCGCGACACCCCAGTTGAGATCTCACGACACCCTAGCTCTAACGAGACGACACCCATGCTTGAAAAAGGCGGTAATTTGACGTCAGCGTAGTACTCATTCGACGACACCCTAGTAACTGAGCCATTGCAAATTTCCGAGAAAAGTTTGTAAACGTGGGCGGTTCCTATGGCTTCGCGGGTCTCATTGATGTGATCGTGGCGATCCGGTGTCCTTTCGTATTTCTCTTAGGTCGGCAAAAACCCTAGAAAAACCCCTCAATCGTCTGTTGCTCGAGAAGCCATCCTTTTGCTCAAGAAGACATTCTTCTTCTCTTGCTCGAGAAGCCACTGGTCTCTTTTTCTCTCCTAAACTCGTTCCATAGTTTATTCTTCCGAATTCTTCAGTCATGGAGATGAGCGCTTTCGTTTGTGCACGAAGACCGCGAACAAAGAAGAAGCAGACAGAGAAAATGGCGGAACAATGCAAGGACCTGGTTCTTCGTTCGACTGAGGATGCGGCTCCTTCAGGTATGTTTATCACTATATTAAATATTACGATATTCTATCTTAAAATTTATTGACATGTATGTCTTCTGTCTTACCCCCTGTTTTCGTTGACAATAAAATTGTTCCAGTCCCCCCAGTGAAGGCTTCCCAGCTGTTTAAGAATAGCTGCAGGCCGGCAGTATATGTTCAGAAGGTTTGGAGGATGGGGTTCTCTAGACGCCATACAAGACTGATTCGAAGGACCCCATTTGGTGCCTTCGTCGACATGCAGACGTTCACAGTCGACGGGCGACTGCTAGCAGACATCATTAGATGTCACAATGGTGGCGACGAGTTCATGTTTGGTGAAAAAGCAATTAAATTCAGTGCCGAAGAAGTCGCACTCATTTTGGGTCTTCCATGTCATGGGAAGAAGATCGACACGTCCAGCCAAATGTTCAACGGAAGGTTGTTCAGACGGTTTGGCCAGGGTTTAGATCTTCGCCAATCAGGTTTGGAGAAGTTGATATTTCAACTCCGGCCATCTAAAGTGCAGGAGGATGTCGAGGACACCGTCCGACTTTGGATCGCATACATGTTGGCCATGTTTTTGGCTCCAAAGTCTAATCAGAGGTGTCCACGGTATCTCATCCAGCACTTGGATGACTTAAGTCAGCTGAGTAGCATCGACTGGTCTTCGGCACTGAAGGAATTGATTGTTCTGGCTCTCCCAGAAATAGCTGCTTGCCTGCGTTCCGAGGAGCCGGTGCACTCAAAAAATGCAAAAAAGATTAGGAGGCAGCCTACCTTGTTCGGATGCTCGGCAGCACTGGTGGTAAGATTTATTGAGACAAATTATTAGTGTTGAGACAAAATTTTTTCGTAATATTACTTTATTTAATATCCAAAAAAATATAATTTTCAGGCGTGGTTCCTCGAGCATACATCAATGCGAGAGCCAGCATACCCTGATAAACGGCCCCGGCTGTTGAAGTGGTATGACCACCAAACGAAGAACCAATCGGTTCGGGTTGCCGACTTGCAGCCTCAGGACTTGGTAATCTACTCCATTGCTCCATTGCTGTGACCATTTTTTCAACTTAATTCGTCAATATGTTCAGTTAATATTAATTTGTTATCATCTTGTGTTGCAGATGAGGGAGCTATTGAACCATTGCCAGAAGAGCGATGGCTTCTCCCTCAGCAGTTAAAACCGTCCCCCCCTCAACAAACAGAAACCTGCGCCCCTCAACCAATGGATAGCTGCGCAGGATGCGCCGAGTTGAGGAATGAATTGAAGTGTGTTAAGGATCAACTCGAAGATGTCAGGCACAGGCTGTCCATTGCTGAGAGCCTCCTCAATTCACTTCTCAGAAAGGAAAGTTATGCAATAACCGAGGAGGACAAGGGGGACGAGAAAACAGAGAAGGTGCATTCCTTGGAGTTGGTCCTCCGCGAGCCTGATAACGTAAATATTGAGGAGAAGAAGACGGAGGAGGACCATTCATCCGAGTTTCCAATTCAGACAGGGAATGCAAAATCAGGGGAGAACATATTGGAGGGGGATTCATTGGTTGATAAAACAGAGCAGGGGAATGAAAATAAAGAAGAGTCCATATCCGATAATAAACTTGGCACCCCTGCGCCAAAGGATGACAATATGGACTTAGAAATAATTGGCGTGCCGTCGCTTGTTAGGAGGATTAAAAAACATCCGAGGAAGCGTAAGGCTTCCACGGCTGTCGGCGAATGTTATGAGACAACCCGACCCAAAAAGTCGGTTAAGACAGTGGGCATGTCAAAGCCCAACACTACGGTCGAAGATGACCAAATAATTATTCAAAATTTTTTGAGCGAGCGACAACAACCCGACGAGATCGTCTACACAAATAAGTTTAATGGAGTTGTAAGCAGAAAAAATCTTCAGGATCTCATTAACAACGAGATGATAATAGATGATGTAAGTATATCAAGGAACATGTTCAAGTTGTTGATTTTAGAATGATATTAATCGTTTTACTTTTATTGGCAGATAATCGATTGCGGGCAGGAGTTTCTGATGCGAAACTGGGCAGAGCATCCTGATCGATATCATAAGTGCATAGTTGCATCAGTATTCGTACCTGCTCTATGTCTGACTTCCTCATCACCTGCTCATGAACTTGCTGGATCATCTGGGGCTGCGATATTTGATAATGTATCGGACGAAGATAAGGCCCAGTTCCGGTTTCTTTTCAGCATTGTAAACTCTGATAACTCGCACTGGCATTTGGTTGCTGTCGACATGGAAAGGAAGGTGTTCATGCACCTCAATTCAATGAAACGCATCCCGAAGTACAAGGCCAATGCAAGGAAATGGCATTCAATTCTAGGCCACATATTCCATATCTACTGCGATAAGAAGGAAGTGATGGAGTGGCCGATGGAAGAAATTTCGGATTGCCCAAGCCAACCGAGCGGATCGCTGGATTGCGGCCTGTACTGTCTGAGATACATGGAATGTCTTGCTCTACGAGACAATCCTGATATGAAGCTGGATTTCATGGATGAGGAAGTCAGAGATTACCGGCGACACTTAGCTGCAACGATATTGAGAGAGGGCCTGAACAAAAAGATTAGCGACATTGTCGAAACATGTTCTAATTTTTGTATAAAAGTATTCGTCTTTGAATGAAATTGTATGTAATTTATTCATATTCACACTGATTAATATTTAATGCAAATGTTAAAAATTTTATCATTGCGAGCTGTCCTCGTTGTATTCATATGTTTGCCTTCGTATGATTCCGCCTTTCTGGTGTAGTTTGACAAGAACTAGGGTGTCGTTTGACAAGAACTAGGGTGTCGTTTGCCATGAGCTGGGGTGTCGTCGCTCTTAAATTGTCGGGTCGCGCGTCCTGGAATGTGTCGTATGTTTTCCGTCCTTCGGGTGTCGCCGCGCAAGACTAGGGTGTCGTTTTCCAGAACTAGGATGTCGCGTATGTTTCCGTTCTTCGGTGTCGCCGCGAGAGACTTGGGTGTCGTTTGCCAGAGCTAGGATGTCTCGTATGTTTCCGTCTTCGGATGTCGCCGCGCAAGTCTTCGGTGTCATTTACCAGAACTAGGATGTCTCTATGTTTCCGTCCTCGGGTGTCGCCGCGCAAGGCTTGGGTGTCGTTTTCAGAACTAGGATGTCTCGTATGTTCCGTCCTTCGGGTGTCGCCGCGCAAGGCTTGGATGTCGTTTGGCAGAACTAGGATGTCTCGTATGTTTCCGTCCTTCGGATGTCGCCGCGCAAGGGATGTCGTTTGGCAGAACTAGGATGTCTCGTATGTTTCCGTCCTTCGGGTGTCGCCGCGCAAGACTAGGGTGTCGTTTGCCAGAACTAGGATGTCTCGTATGTTTCCGTCTTCGGTGTCGCCGCGAAGACTAGGGTGTCGTTTGCCAGAACTAGGATGTCGCGTATGTTTCCGTCCTTCGGGTGTCGCCGCGCAAGTCTTGGTGTCGTTTGCCAGAACTAGGATGTCTCGTATGTTTCCGTCTTCGGTGTCGCCGCGCAAGTCTTGGTGTCGTTTGCCAGAACTAGGATGTCTCGTATGTTTCCGTGGGTGTCGCCGCGCAAGGCTTGGGTGTCGTTTCAGAACTAGGATGTCTCGTATGTTTCCGTCCTTCGGGTGTCGCCGCGCAAGGCTTGGATGTCGTTTGGCAGAACTAGGATGTCTCGTATGTTTCCGTCCTTCGGATGTCGCCGCGCAAGGCTTGTCGTTTCGCAAACTAGGATGTCTCGTATGTTTCCGTCCTTCGGGTGTCGCCGCGCAAGACTAGGGTGTCGTTTGCCAGAACTAGGATGTCTATGTTTCCGTCTTCGGGTGTCGCCGCGCTTGGGTGTCGTTTGCCAGAACTAGGATGTCGTATGTTTCCGTCCTTCGGGTGTCGCCGCGCAAGCTTGGTGTCGTTGCCAGAACTAGGATGTCTCGTATGTTTCCGTCTTCGGGTGTCGCCGCGCAAGTCTTGGTGTCGTTTGCCAGAACTAGGATGTCTCGTATGTTTCCGTCTTCGGTGTCGCCGAGCAAGACTAGGATGTCGTTTGCCAGAACTAGGATGTCTCGTATGTTTCCGTCTTCGGTGTCGCCGCGCAAGACTAGGTGTCGTTTGGCCGAACTAGGATGTCTCGTATGTTTCCGTCCTTCGGATGTCGCCGCGCAAGATGTCGTTTCCTAGGATGTCTCGTATGTTTCCGTCCTTCGGGTGTCGCCGCGCAAGACTAGGGTGTCGTTTGCCAGAACTAGGATGTCTCGTATGTTTCCGTTTCGGGTGTCGCCGCGCAAGACTTGGGTGTCGTTTGCCAGAACTAGGATGTCTCGTATGTTTCCGTCCTTCGGGTGTCGCCGCGCAAGCTTGGGTGTCGTTTGCCAGAACTAGGATGTCTCGTATGTTTCCGTTCTTCGGGTGTCGCCGCGCAAGTCTTGGTGTCGTTTGCCAGAACTAGGATGTCTCGTATGTTTCCGTCATTCGGTGTCGCCGAGCAAGACTAGGATGTCGTTTGGCAGAACTAGGATGTCTCGTATGTTTCCGTCTTCGGGTGTCGCCGCGCAAGACTAGGGTGTCGTTTGGCCGAACTAGGATGTCTCGTATGTTTCCGTTTTCGGGTGTCGCCGCGCAAGGCTGGGTGTCGTTTGAACTAGGATGTCTCGTATGTTTCCGTCCTTCGGGTGTCGCCGCGCAAGGCTGGATGTCGTTTGCAGAACTAGGATGTCTCGTATGTTTCCGTCCTTCGGATGTCGCCGCGCAAGACTAGGGTGTCGTTTGGCCGAACTAGGATGTCTCGTATGTTTCCGTCTTCGGGTGTCGCCGCGCAAGGCTTGGGTGTCGTTTGAACTAGGATGTCTCGTATGTTTCCGTCCTTCGGGTGTCGCCGCGCAAGACTTGGTGTCGTTTGCAGAACTAGGATGTCTCGTATGTTTCCGTCCTTCGGGTGTCG
>UESW01002847.1:75564-127520 GCA_900491605.1 Calamus simplicifolius | reverse complement strand
GTTTGCCGTGCATTATTTTCTCTATCTCTATCTCTCGTTATTAACTGCTTATTAGTTAATTTCACTCACTTGCACATCTTGCTAACTAATCAATTAAAAGTCAAAAAGTCTTAAATTTTTAAGAACCCAATTCACCCCCCTCTCTTGGGTTGCCATCTGGGCCAACAATGGACATAGAAATCGTTGGAGTGCCTTCGCTTGTTAGGAGGATTAAAAAAGAGCCGAGGAAGCGTAAGGCATCCAAGGTCGTCGGAGATTGTTATGAGACAACCTGTCCTAAAAAATCGGCGAAGACAGTGGACACGTCAAAGCCCAACACAACGGTCGAAGATGACCAAATTATTATTAAAATTTTTTTGAGCGAACGACTAACCGACGAGATCGTCTACACCAATATGTTAGGTGGCGTTGTAACAAGGAAAATTCTTCAAGATCTCATTAACAATGAAATGATAATAGATGATGTAAGTATATCAAGAAACCTTTTCTAGTTGTTGATTTTAGAATTATATTAATCGGTTTGCATTGCATTGGCAGATAATTGATGCCGGCCAGGAGTTTCTGATGCGCAACTGGACAGAGCATCCGGACCGATACCATAAGTGCATATTTGCATCAGTTTTCGTATCCACTCTGTTTCTGACTTCTTCATCACCTGCTCATGAACTCACTGGAACATCAGGGGCCGCGATATTTGACAATGTATCCGATGAAGATAAGGCCCAATTCCGGTTTCTTTTTATCATAATAAACTCCAATAACTCGCACTGGCATTTGGTTGTTGTCGACATGGAAAGAAAGGTGTTCATGCACCTGAATTCATTAAAACGCAACCCCAAGTACAAGGCCAATGCAAAGAAATGGCATATAATTCTTGGCCACATATTTCATATCTACTGCAATAAGGAGGATGCGATGACTTGGTCGATGGAAGAGATTTCGGATTGCCCAAGCCAACCGGCCGGATCGCTGGATTGCGGCCTATACTGTCTGAGATACATGGAATGTCTTGCTCGACGGAATAATCCTGATATGAAGATGGATTTCACGGATGAGGAAGTCAGAGATTACCGGCGACAATTAGCTGCGACGATATTGAGAGAGGGCCTGAACAAAAAGATCAGTGACATTGTCGAAAAATGTTCTTAATTTTTTAATTCTTCTTTGAATGAAAATTGAATGTAATTTATTCATATTAATTCTGATTCAGATTTAATGCAAATGCAAAAATTTTATATTGAGAATAGGGGTGTCCTCGATTTATTCATATTTATGCCTTTTCTACTTCACAATTTCTTAAGTTTTCATATATGATGTCGTAAATTGAACACTAGAATGTCGTAAATTGAGCACTGGGATGTCGTAGGATTTTACCTTTCGGGTGTCGTTGCTCCACAATCCTTGTCCTCTCAGGTATTAATTGACTGCATACAAGTCTGCCTGTTGCTTGAAGCGGCTCTTAAGAGATTTTGAATTTGTGGAACATCAACGGTTACCTTGACCAGATTTTTTCTTGATCTTTTGACTTCTTCTCAACTCCACTCTTTAATCTGTTCTCTCTTGGGCGACCTTTCATCCTAATTTGTTCAGGATCTTGAATTACAAGCTCTGTACCTGGCTTAGCCGCGCAGTTGGCATCCACGGCAATTTTGAATATAGGTGTTAGATCATCCATCACTACATTAAATGCATCTTCAGACATGGAGGCTATCTCTGCGAGCTTCATCATCCGATGACTCAGCAAACTATATCTACAATTAATAACATAATATTAACAAAAACATATATTAAGACATTTTAATTAAAAAATTGTCACTGTGTATCATGATTTTCGGGTGCTTTTATCATAACCTTCAGTATTGCAGTCGAATTCATCGAATTGGTATTTCATGTCCTTGCACCATCTCTTCAAGAAGTATTTATCTGGTAAACGAAATACGTCACTTTGATGAAGAACCAACAAGGCATGCCTACATAGGTACCCCTTGAACTGAAAGGATCGGAACTGGCATTGGACATCCTCAATATTTCTATCGTATGACACGATATAATCTTTGATCATCTCCTTACCGATTCCATCGACTTCAATCCTTTCGTACGACTTTACAGAATATATACAACAGTTGCCAGCTTCCTTGATCAATTTAGTATTTGATACAACCATTTCAAGGATCTCATTCTGAAATTTTTTGAAAATGCGCCTTGTATACCTTCCTGCAGCTTGTCTCTCAAAAGGTGATGATGTCTTTAGGAAAGCAATCATTTGCAACGTCCTATTATCTTCCTTATTTTCGGCCGTACCTTTTTTCCAAGGCATCTTCATACTTACCTATGAACTCCGTTAGTGTAGTCTTCGAATTTATAAACTCATCGAAGAAGTGTTTTATGCCCTCGCTCCTTTGTGAAGATGACATCACTGTTCATAATTTTATCAATAAAAAAAAGCATTGAACGCGAACATGAACCAAAGACAATGACATACAAACCTGCGAATAATGTATCCTTTAGGTAAACTGGGACCCATTTATCCCAACATTTGTAAAGGACATTGAACCAATATATAGACTTGTATTCTTTATATTTCTCCATAACATGTGCCCACCTTTCCTCAAATGATTGTATGGTCAATGAATCATATATCGCCTCATCGAAATCAACCATAAACTTGGGATTTATTGTGCAAATGTGGCCAATCTTTTCAGGTATCTTCTTCAATATATGCCAAAGACAAAATCGATGTCGTGTGTTAGGAAAAACTTCTTTTACAGCAGCCTCGATTGCCTTATCTTGGTCAGTTATTATGGCAATAGGTGCTTAACCACCATTTGCATCCAGCCATGCCTTAAAAACCCATTTATATGTCTCAGTACTCTCATCAGACAACAATGCGCAACCAAGCAAGGTGGACTGTCTATGATGGTTGACCCCGACGAATGGACAAAAAGGCATTTGATATATGTTTGTCAAGTAGGTTGAGTCAAAGCTTAGAACATCACCGAAGTATGTGCATGCCAATCTTGACCTTGAATGAATCCAGAAAACAGACCTCAGATGATCATTATCATTGAGGTCTAAGGTATAGAAGAAATTGGGATTTCTGAGTTGCATTTCGGTGAAATGAATTACCATCGACTGAGCATCTCCTTCTTTCATCTTAGACTGACGTTCGCGACAAATGAAGTTACGAGCATCCTTCTTGGTGAAATACAATTGTCTTCTGCCCCCTTTTCTCCTTGCTATGGAGAGTATATCTGAGTTGTCGAAACATTCACGGCATGTAAATTGCTGATCTCTGCCTTCTCTGGTGTGCTGATCCTCCTATACGACCGTACATAACCAGTTGATGTTATGGACATCCCATGGTTATGTTCTAGAGAAACCTCAACCAATATCCACTTACCACTTGTAGCATTCAGTCTTGCTTTTATGGATGCCATACAATCAACTTTCCCAGTATCCCTATGATTCATACTCTTCTCTGTTTTTCTAGATTTTCCTTGCCTCCAATACGCCAGGTGCTTGAAGCAAAGTTGTTTTTTATTGTTGGCCCTGCTACACACTATTATGATTCCAAAACCAACTCGTTTCGCGTATCCATTGTAGAAAGTATATACATCATCTGCTGAATTGAATTCCATTCCAGTTTGAGGAACTACAGTATCATCCACTGCATTTGGAGCAACGGGTGAAGGTGCACGGTCGGGAGTGTTATCGATTTCTTTCTGATCTATAATTTCAGCATCGTCCGTGGAAATATAGGCACACAGTTATGAACAATGATATCCATAGATTTAGTTGTCAATATATCCTGACAAAGGATTAGGATAGGACATGAAGGTTAAAACAATACGACACCTATGATCTGAATTCAGAAGTCACGACACCCCAGTTTACAAAAAACGACACCG
This sequence comes from Calamus simplicifolius, assembly GCA_900491605.1. Classification (NCBI taxonomy): domain Eukaryota; kingdom Viridiplantae; phylum Streptophyta; class Magnoliopsida; order Arecales; family Arecaceae; genus Calamus; species Calamus simplicifolius. Next base: position 123,612 of record UESW01002847.1, on the reverse strand, counting down.
AAGCTGTAAAATTACGACACCAATTCATAACACATTGAGAAAGGGCCTAATGACACCATCCCCGACTAAGGCTGTTACCGACACCCCAGTTCTCATCTGACGACACCCTAGCTTTAAGGCGACAACACCTGTGTGTTGACTGTTAAGGCAGGTGTGTCGTCGCCTTAAAGCTATAAGCACGAGTGTCGTAGCATTGGTGCTAAGGTGTCGTGAGGTTTCAGCTGGGGTGTCGCGAAGGATTTTCGGCCGAAATCCAATCCTCTTGGGGTGTTGCGGGGATTCTCTCCGTGGTCAGTTATAAGCACGGGTGTCGTAGCATTGGTGCTAGGGTGTTGTGAGGTTTCAACTGGGGTGTCGCGAAGAATTTTCGGCCAAATCCAATCCTCCTGGGGTGTCGCGGGGATTCTATCCGTGGTCAGTTATAAGCACGGGTGTCGTAGCATTGGTGCTAGGGTGTCGTGAGGTTTCAACTGGGGTGTTGCGAAGGATTTTCAGCCGAATTCCGCCTGGGGTGTCGCGGGGATTCTCTCCGTAGTCAGTTATAAGCATGGGTGTTGTAGCATTGGTGCTAGGGTGTCGTTAGGTTTCAACTGGGGTGTCGCGAAGGATTTTCGGTTGAATTTCTCCTGGGGTGTCGTGAGGTTTCCTCTTGGGACGTCGTCAAGCTTACTATGGTAACCCAGTATTTGGCTTCCCGACACTCTCTTCAGTAATGGTTTCTTCCGTTCCCCATCCCCCGAAACTCAGCGAGGGAGGCGCAACCCTTCGTTTCCTTTGAGCGCCCACTGAGATGGTGGCACGTGGCGAGTTTCCACGATAGGGGCGCCAGAGCTGATAGCTCGAGCAATCAAAATACCCACCAGGAGTAGCTTAAATATGGATGGGGGAATGCCATCGTTAATCACCTTTTCAGCTGATCTTCCAAAATTTTTGGATACTGAGATGACTTCTGGAGGCGAGGGGCGATCGACTGGCCCCCATGGGAGCCGCCGCACAATGGTAATCGTCGATGCGGAGGTCTTTGCATCGTCGCTCACAAACAACGAGCGACTCCACAGGGCAGCCGAGCAATACCTGGTCGTTTCAACGAGAGAGATCGAGGTCTGCGTCAGGCCAACAGCCAGCTGGAGGGGCAAATAGCATCCCTCCAGCACCAGATCACCGAGTTAGCCTTGCAGCGCGGAGGGAGCTCGGCAGCGGAGAAAATGACAAGCCCCAGTGAGGACTCCTGTACTTTTTTTCTTTTCTTTTCTTCTTGTCTTTATTTGTGTGATGAATAAAAAGATATTTTAGTAACTTTTGTGTTTGCTGCCAGACCGAAGGATAAGGGAGCTTGGATGTCGTAACTGTTTTTCGACCGATTTCATCATGGGATGTGCTAAAGTTTTCTCCTAAGCGTGAACAGGTGTCTTAGGTTTGTAACTTGGGTGTCGCGGGCCTTCTCTCCGTGGTCAGTTATAAGCACGAGTGTCGTAGAATTGGTGCTAGGGTGTCGTAAGGTTTCAACTAGGGTGTCGCGAACGATGACATCCCTGACACAGCTGTTAACGACACCCCAGTTCTCATCTAACGACACCCTAGCTTTAAGGCGACGACTCCAATGCAGGACTGTTAGGGGGGACCGACACATCCCCGACTCAGGCTGTTAACGACACCCCAGTTCTCATCTGACGACACCCTAGCTTTAAGACGACGGCTCCAATGCGGGGACTGTTAGGGGGGACCGATGACATCTTGACTCATGCTGTTAACAATACCCCAGCTCGCATCTGACGATACCTTAGCTTTAAGGCGACGACACCCATGAGGTAACTGTTAAAGCGGGGTGTCGCGGGGATTGTTCTCCATACTTGGGTGTCTTAATGTTTCAACTACGGCGTCGTAGATCTTTTTTTGGGTGAACATAACTTGGGTATTGCGGGCCTACTCTCCAGCGTCAGTTATAAGCATGACACCCTTTTAGCAATTAAAGACACCCCATAGAACAAGCTACGACACCCCAGAAAGCAACATACGAAGATCGCGAAGGTTATAAGCATGGGTGTCGTAGCGTTGCCGCTAGGGTATCATAACGTTTCAATTGCGATATCACGAATGATTTTGGCCGAATTCCTTCTTAGGTGTCGTAAGGTTATAAGCATGGGTATCGTAGCGCTGTCGCTAGGGTGTCATGATATTTGAACTACGGTGTCACGAAAGATTTTCGGCCGAGCATAACAGGGGTGTCGTATTTATTTAGCAGAGGTGTCTTATTTATTTAACTTGGGTGTCACAATACTCCCAATTTTCTTCTGCAATGTCGCGAGGCTTTTCTCTAGCATTCATTTGGAGCACGAGTGTTGTAGGCTTGTAACTACGGTGTCTTAACAGTAAATCTGGGGTGTCGTAGCTTTTATGACGAGACTACAGCTATATGAACAAGAAATAATAGAAAATATAGGCCGAAACACTTTGACGACACCCCAATTCATAAGGTATAACATCTAGTTAAAAGAGCATGACATTCGTGTTACAAAATAGTAAACTCTAAACAGTTATGACTCTCAGAACTGTTTTGTTCTAAGAAGTTACCCGCGCATTAACTATCTCTAACGAGAAAAAACAGTTAATGTAATAAAGAAGCTTTACAAAGAAGTAGGATGAAGAACATTTTACTTCATGCTGCAGACGACATTTCCTCAAGAAGTTTTTATACAAAGACTTCAGTAGCCAAGTATTCCAGCCTCGAAGCTGAAATATTTCTTTCAACCGAACTCTCAGAGCGAGGGCGTAGAATCGTGTTTAAACCTTTGACTGATTCCTTAGCATCCGAAAGCCAGAGCAAGAAAGAGTTTTTCTTGCATAGATGAAATTCAAAAAAAATGACGATAAAAATAGGATAAAGAAAAAAAATTTTCATCTGCACGCTAATTTAAAAAAAAAACAAAGCACTTTTCATGACCGTCACAATCCGAACGTAACATCATAACAGAGCCATACCGTCCGACGCGTCAGCCACGTAGACCAATCATGAGAAACAACCCACGTAGAACTTGCTGCACCGAAAACAATGTAGAAAGACTTTTCCTTGCGAGGTTACCATCTACGAATGCAAAATAGAAACTTGGCAAGTCCACAACGTACTTAAATACTTCAGGTGGGCGATCCAAATAAATAAAATTGATAAATACTTTTATAACTTCATCTTTGATAAATTTCCACCGTCACCTTATATATCGCAATCATTGGGTTTAAACCCCCCCTTCACCAGGTTCCATCACCAGGTTCCATTTGCCAGGAAGGTCAGCTGGCGATAGGTGACCAAATTTGTTAGATACCAGCTGCTCACCATGTTATCTACATCAAGCCGAGAAAATTTAAGTGCATGACCACATAGCTTTGTAACATCCAACATTATGGCTCATAATTCATGTACCAGACATTCTCTGTATAGTAGGAAACTAATTTGGTGCGGGTCCTGATCGTTTCAATTATAAACTCTGTACTTCAAAATTCTTCTGGTGAGAAAGAAACAATTTTCCTGATCCACGCCTGCCGGTACTTCACTTGGCTGCACATACCTGATTGCTGGCCCCTAACGTAACAATTTTTCTTTTAACACAAACAGTGCATGCACTTCCACAGTTTCTGCACCAATTAACCTCCCCTCAGCTTGAAATATACGTCGTCTTATTATCATATGCTGACATAGAATCACACAATGGAACAAACTGGTAACCACGTAAGGTAATGGAAAGCAGACCAATTTAAGTCTGCACAAAGTGGCAGCCATCATTTGAGATCAACATTGAAAACATGGTACATGACACCCACAGCAGATGGGTAGAGAATGACTCCAGATATACTTGGAAGAGGCTGCAGTAGTTGAGTAAAAAGAATGTCAAAGAAGGCACATTTTACTGGTAATAAATAGGCGGGCGACCAACACGAGGCGCACCACCAGCAGGCCTCGGCTGAACACCATGCTGAGGAATCTGTTGAGAACCTGGAAGCAAATCAGGACGAGCAGGGGGGAGAGCCCCTGAAGTATGGTAGGGGGGAACAGAAGATGGTCCGAATGTCTGACTAGGATATCCGCCTGGAACTGATGCATAGGTTGTTCTACTTGGATCCCAAGCCAGCATTTGCCCGTTTGGAGTTGGTGCTTGTGTGCCAGCACTGCCAACAAACATTCCACTCGCTTGTTGCCAGCCAGAGGCAGCTGGTGTCATGGCCACTTGTGGCATTGCCATCGCAGGGTCAGTAATTGTGTAATCTCTGCTCTTGTCACTGTGTGCCTGAAGAGAAGCAAATGTGCACATCAGAGAGGGGGATTTATGCAAAACGAAATATGATAGCATCAAGAAGATTTTGTTAATGTACTATCATAACAAATAAAATGGCGAGGTGAACCAATTTCACTTTTCCAGATACGCTGTGGATGATGTTTCCTCAGAAGCCATTTACAAGATATGTTCTTTTTCTTTTTATTGCTTCAGTATAACTCGAATTCACATTTATACCTTTACATTGAGATCAGTATGCCGAGAGTATGACAGATGAAGCTTACAATAGCCACCATCATAGATGCAGTGTCCCTCTAAAGATTCTTTAGCAACTGCTGCAGTAGTCACATCTGAATAGACAATAAATAGCAGCATCAATTTCTTGTAAGCCCATTTGTATTTTTGCTCTGAAGATAACAACCACATCAAATTCTTCATATTGTCATACAAAATTAACAGAACACCCAGACTACAGAGTATGTAGGGATGTAATATAAGAGATGCCTTTATTCACATGTTTTATGCCAAGGAAGTTTGTCGCTGCTTGTAAAAAAAGCACATTGTTCAACATAAGTCTGGGGAAATATATGTAATGTTTAGAAACCTGCAAATAATTGTACTTGCACTATAAAAAGTAAAGTTAGGACCAAATTGTAATACTGGTTCTGACCAACTCATTAATACGAAAGGGGAGTAAACACAAAGGCCCACAAGTGATGTGTTCTGATCAAGATAAATCAGCACATATGCAGTTCATAGGCCAAGTCCACACAAAAAACACAAATTAAAATTTAAACTTGCTTTCCAGAAAGGAAATTTTCCATGCACTATAGATGAGACTAAGAAAGATCCTGATCATAAACAAGCTGATTGTTCCCTTGTATTTTTAAAGATCTGGCCTAACATTATTCACTTGTAGACTTATATGACATCTCCCAATTTCCCTTCTGGAACTGAAGAGTACCAACCAACTGCCCCCACCCGCCACCAAGGGGAGTTGAGTGGTGCCACAACCAAACAGGCCAGGAAGGGGAGTTGAATGGTGCCACAACCAAACAGGCCAGTAAGGGAAGGGGAATTTTCAAAACCTACTTCATGATCTTTGCAACTTCCAGTGCTAATGTTAAAACAAACCACAAACATGAAGCTGAGAGTGGTATACCATTGCAGGTATGTTAAAGAATAAACTCCACATCAAGGATCCTTCACGACATTCCCATAATGTTAAAAGAATAAACATTCAGACAACCTGGCATAACACAAACTGTCTGCCAAAGGTTCCAGCCCACAATGCAGCATAAAAACACTGGATTGCAATAAAAAGTAGACAAAATTTGATCAGCAAGACACTATTCCTACCAGGATACTGAATTAAAGCCTGCATTCCACCATTCTTCTCAAATATTGCAATTTTCTGAACAGTACCAAATGATGAAAAAACCTGAAATGATGGTGCCAAATTAACTTTAGTAACAATTTGATACATGAAAAGAAGAACGGAAGAACAAGAACGAAATATCTCACAGTGTGAAGAACATCAACTGTCACAGCATATTGCATATTCTCAATGGATGCAAGAAGCACATTACTCTCTGGCTCCTTTTTCTTTCCATCAGGACCTACCACAGGCTGAAGATATATGCTCAGTGGGCATCAAAATTAAACAAGAGATACAAATGGATCTACAAAATAGAAGCCAACCTGTAATGTACCCTCAATAGCAGAAGGGTTCACAGGAAGGTAAGGATTTGTGTAATCCCTGCATGATCAAAAATAGAAATATAGTGTCATATATTACACATTTTGCTATTTTCATTCAACATACAGTACGGAGTCAAATCAACTTAAATGCTCCCAGTTAGAAAAGGTGAAAATGAAGGTAAACATATAAAACTCATAACTCAACGCTATAATGACTGCAAATATGCAACCCAAAATAGAATATTTAAAATATTTTTTTATAATAATAATAACAACAACTCAACTGGAAAAAAAAATTAAATACATACAAACAAAAGCAATTTCTTCAATGAAATTTTCTCACAAAATGGCAAGTAGACATAAGGTAAACAACCATGCGCATTATAGACAATACAAATTGTTAAGGTCACAGCTTATTTAAAAAATATAAACGGTCAGATGCAAATTGTTTAAAAACAGTAGGTAATCTAAAAGATGCATAAATGGAGAACCATGCCCCTTTAGCCATATGATCAAGGCTTGAAAACTTGATTTCAGCTTTGATTTTGACTGGGCTTGTGAAGTTCTCTCTTCAGCAGTTTCGGTGGTTCCAGCAGTTCTAAAAGTTTTAAAAGTTTTGGAATGGTTCTCAAAAACAATAGGCAATCTAAAAGATGCATAAATGGAGAACCAAGCCCCTTTAACCATGATCAAGGTTTGAAAACTTGATTTCAGCTTTGATTTTGATTGGGCTTGTGGAGTTCTCTCTTCAGCAGTTTTGGTGGTTTCTGCAGTTCTCAAAGTTTTAAGAGTTTGGAATGGTTCTCGAAAACAGATAGGAAAGATAGAAGAAAAATAAAAGAAGCAAAGAGAAATTGATACACAGCAATCTAAAGCATCTTATGTTAGTGTTATATAGGTTCCTTATCCAACACAGTTTCCATGGTTTTAGGATGAAGTTTGTATGGCATGCAATTGAAGTTCATAGCGTAGTGGTATTTTTCATGGTTAATATATATTATTCATTTAATGAAATTTTCATTGCATTTAGCGATGTTGAAACATTTGATACCACCTAGTCTATTCAGGTCTTTTTAGTCAGATTTTAGCAACACTTACAAAAGTAACGAATTTTGGGAATTCTTGATCATACTCTTAATGAAATTTTCATTGCATTTAGCGATGTTGAAACATTTGATACCACCTAGTCTATTCAGGTCTTTTTAGTCAGATTTTAGCAACACTTACAAAAGTAACGAATTTTGGGAATTCTTGATCATACTCTTAAGTCAAGTTGTTATTTCATTAGATGCACACAGTAATAGAATATTTTATTTATTTATTTAAGCAAAAGGAAGTTATTTTTGAGAATGATGGCCGTTGTCTTGCATATAATTGTTCGTGTTAGTGTTTATAAAGTACTGCAGTAAAGATTAAAGACCTATGCAGAGTCCTCAACTTGTCAAATGTTAAGTTTACCTTTCATCCATCTTTTAACCCTAGAAAAAGGAGGAACAATCAAGGAAGAGAAGGAATTGTATACAGGAGCATAAGCAAGCCAAGTATGAGCAAGATGGACCTCGTTCCAGCTTAGCTTGAATCTGTACAGGGCCAGGATATCCTACAGGTCCTGTAAGCTGCAGAAAAGCAGATGATGACAGAGGAAGCGAAGGATGCTCAAGAAGATGTTGGAACACATGATCAGGGTTGAGCGGACATCCATGGGGTCAATGTTGCCATCACTGGCACCGCAGGAGAGAGGAAGTTGTCGTTGTGGAAATAGTGGTGGACGGGGTTGGTGAGTGGTAACTCAACCACAAGTAGAGGAAATTGGAACAAGTGAAGACAAAGGGAGGTGGTTCCAAGCTGAACATGATCCAGCTTGCTCATTTGATACCACTAATTGTATACCCCATCTGCTTAAAAAATTAAAAAAGAAATATAGTTGCAAATACCAAAACAAAACTTTAAAAAAAGCATCTATTGCTAGTTATGTTCAATTTCAGCCAAAAACTTATTGCCAGAATCAGAAGATTTGATGGCAGGTGCCTAGGTCTGGGGAGAAATTTTAGAATCACTTCAACCAAAAAAGTGCATACGAAGAGGCATAGGTTTGAGATTCGGAGAGATCCAAAGTTGGTGTCTTACCAAATGTAGAAGATTATGGCTACTAAAAGCCATCCAAAACCATCAAAACTGGATCAAAATTGGACAGTTTCAGTGGAGATTAACCAAAATTGGCCAAACTAAGTTTCTAGGTCCATTGATTGATTTCAACCCAAACTTCAAACTTTAGGTATGATAATAGTAATTAATATCCCCATTCAAACATAGGCTGTCCAAGTTGATAGTGGAAGGCTGAAAGTCGCAGATACAACTAGGATATATATGTAATATATATTTCAACAGCAGAATTTAGCCATAACCACATGTTCTGCAAAGTACAGGTCAGCATTTATCAGATAATAATCTAATTTCACTATTTATGAAGTAAAAACAAAGTCATTTTTTTAAATTACCTAATCAACCACTGATTTTTTCATGTACTTTATCAAACATCATTGTATCAATGTGTTACATGGGATATATGCAACCTTAATATCATGTGTTTTGCATAATTTGAAAAAGAAGAACAAAAAAGGAAAATTACCCATTAACCATGGTTGTGCAAACAACAAGATTTCATGTCAATGTCATAAGCTTTCATCCATGACATACAACTAACATGAATCATAATGTTGAATAAGTGATAACCACGAATTATAAAGCCTAGTTACAAATCACCATTAAACATCACCCTTTTGGCATGAATCCAGGGAGAAAAAGGTGCTTAAATCCATCAAAACAAATATATTCCAAGGACAAAAGAAATGCCAAGAGTATAATGGCTACAACTAATTTAACCTACACAGATATTCAGCTTATATCAGAAACAGAAGAATCACTTTTCTATAGTTTGATTCTAAAAATGATGCAAACAGGATCTTAATCAAGTTCTGTTTTTATAACTGTATGCATGACAGATAATAGTTTCTAACTATGCTCTTCAATGCATTCAGTAGCTGCATAAATATGGTAGTCGTAAGATGAGAGAATTAAAAATAGAATAAAAGACAACTGTTCTCTTGGCAGCTGACTTCTCTAATTCCTATATGAGAATAGAAAGAAGTAGCTAATGTGGTTGATGACTCAGCATATTAAGTTTTCTGAGGAATCAAAAAAGCAATTCAAGAGAATAATATGAATGAATTTATCTGATGTTTATAGTACGGCAGCATGTTTGCGTGCATACCTGCTGCGGTGTGACTGGAACTTGATATTAAGATCTGTGTGTGCAGAAAATGAAATTCTCAAGTGGCAAGAGGCAACATGTTCTGGAAGCAAGTATCTGTAAATCATGAATTCAATCAATACGTAAAAAATTATAAAAGTACAAGAATGAATAATGATGATGATGAAGATGGTAATAATAAATCAATTCTTCCAAGCAATAGTAAATAATAAACAAAAAGGATGCAACCTTGGGATGCTTCTTCCATCCAAAGCATCTCTTGCTGTTGAGGCAGTGACCGCATCACTGAACTGTATCAATGCCTATAAAAAAGAATATGAAGACGCCAATAAGCTTCAATTCTTAAAACAGTTTGAGTAAAAAAAATCTGTATAAGATTAGCAAACTATCAATAACCTGAAAACCAGCAGTCTTTTCAAAGGTAGCAATTTTGTGAACAAATCCGAAGGCTGAGAATACCTGATACACAGTCTTATGAGATACATGCACAAAAATTTAAAATAAATAAATAATATATATATATATATATATATATATATATATATATATATGAGAAAACATTAGATCCCATGGAAATCAATGAACTGTGATCTCATATAAAGTGCGGAATGGCACCTGTATGCTAGAGCATGGCATTCATCAAAACTCCAGTGGCATCATAAATTGTGCAATACATACTTAAAAAGATGACAATGATGCATGGACCATATTTACCCACTGCCTCCAACAAAGCAAATTGAATGAGAAAAAAAATTTAGAGGTAAAGACATATAACTGCCTTAAAAACAGAAGAGGTCATCAAATCATGCTACTAGTCAGAAGGTACTGCTAATTTCTAACCAAAATGTAAAAATTTCACAAAAAAAGGCATATAAATGTCAAAATATTAAAGACTCTTTAACCTCCCAAAACAGCTTTGGTAAACAAATTAACCGTCTCCTACAACTTGAGTTAAGCATATTGACCATGAACAATTAGAAAGCACCTTTAATTCGAGATTAAGATCCAAAGAAACTCATAATAGAACAGTCATGAGAAAGAGATAGCAAAACAAACATGGTATCTCTCCGCATGCAGATGTTGGTAACGAGATTTTCTCCGTGCTAACATGGACCTGCTTATCCATGTAGAGTATGTTACTAGAAGTCAAACGATTAAGCAAATATCAGCTTCAATCTATAAGTATAACATCAGCCAAATTCTCCTAAATTTCTTCTGCTTTAAAAAATATCAACCAAAATATTTCAGTACTTAAACATGAAAGTAAAATAACCTGAAATGCCTTTCAACAGTTTCAAAACAAAGAGATGATTCTAAATACAGAACTCACCAAGTGAATAACATCTATGCTGACATCACCAGCTTCAACACCCTCTATAGTAACCAGCAAGACATTTCCAGCAACATCTCCAGAGCTCTTATTGTTAATGATTTCTTGCCTATTTGAGTACTGGATATAAACAGTTTTGCCACGAACTTGTGCAGGCTCAGAAGAAGAGGCATAATATGAAACCATCGAAATGGCCTGATTAAGGTCTACCTGGAAGGATGAACATTGGTTGCACAAGAAAAAGGTCAGGCACATGTTTCTGAGACTAAATTTTAGATGTTTTCTCAACATATTGCTAAGAAACATGAAGGGCATGAGCAATCCAAATTGCAGAAGATATGGAATGTAAAATTATAACAGCTTGCTTATATTTGACATGAGTATCAAAAACAAAAAGGTTTTGATATATAAATTGCTGGATAAACTGCAAAAGCCTGTATTAAATAGAACAATCTGTTCAAGAACTTTGATCCATCCTTTCATAAGTTACAAGCACATAAAGCACACATGCAGTAAATATATGTACATAGATTCATTTAATCACCATACCAGTATGATAACCAGGGAATTCAACAAACAGGTGGGGGGCCAAAGATTCAACACCCAGAAAACTTTAGAATTAAATTTCAGTTTGCCTAGATTTGACCAGATACTTTGATACTTTTTCCATGCCCAGTCTTACAAGAAATTAATCGAGTATTAGACAACATTTCATTCCTCATCAATATATCAAAGGAACGATCTCCCTTTTCGGTTAGATACACTCCATAGTGTTTCTTATAAATATAGTCAGACTTCTAAATCACTTGCAGTAATCATACTTCAGGTATGCGCATAACCTTAACTTCCATAACAACATTAATATTATAGACTAACCCAAAAAATGCCAAAACCATAGAGTAACTGTGCCAATACCATACAGCTCAGATTCCACCATAAGCATCAAAGTCCACAAGTATATACTCAACTCAACTCAACATCTAAGCCTTTTCTAGGGCTGAAAACGGATCGAATACGGATCGGATAGTAGTATATCCATATTTGTATCCATATTTTTTAACGGATATGAATATGGATACGAATACTAAACGGATATTAAAATTTATATCCATATTTATTCTAAACAGATACGGATACGAATCGGATATCAAGCATATCCTATTTGTTATATATGGATACGGATACGAATCGAATATCAACCATATCCATATTTGTTGTATATGGATACGGATATGAATCGGATATTAAGGTAGTATTTGATACAAAAATGCTGTCCAATACCACCTGGTATCGATCTATATTATCCAATTTTGAATGGCACTATGCCTAGAAATGAGAAAAGATATAGAGAGCCTATCTCCATATTTGGTAGGTACTTTACTACATCACTTATAATATATTAAATATATTAAACCACCGATAATTTTAGGTACTAGTTTTGCAAACCTTGGTTTTTAGGTTTACCTAATTTAAGTTCATATATTAGTTGAGCTAAAACTCATTAACATGTTATATCATGTCCTATATTATTATTTCTGAATATTCTTATACTGTTCTTGCACCCACTTTCATACCATTACCCTGTGCTAGGCTGAAAAAAAATCTGTATCCGTATCCATATCCGAATCCGATTATCTTTTGGATTAGATATCCGAATTCGTATCCGAATCCGATTAAACTGCAAATAAAAAAAATATGTATCCGTATCCGTATCCGATAACCTTTTGGATTAGATATCCAAATTCGTATCCGAATCCGATTAAACTGCAAAATAAATATCCGAATTTAATATAATTCGAATACAGATACGGTCAGAGTTTATCCGACCCGTTTTCAGCCTTAGCCTTTTCCCAACTACATGGGGTCGGCTACATAAATCTGCTTCCTCCACATAGTCCACAAGTATCTATTGATATTTATATAAAATAATAATAATGGGAAATGAAATGCACATGGACAAAAAAAGAGTTATACTTTTAGTAAAAGGAATGTATATATAAAATATAAGGCATGCTAATCAACAAAAATTGATAGCACTGGCGCTAATAAAACAAAAAACTATCAGAAATATCAACTTGAAGAATTTACCTCCCCATGGTTATACAAACTTTTCCTTTTCTTCTTCCCTTGTAACAGGAAAATTTAAAAATGAATTCAAAGAGCATAACTTACTTGCATAGTAAATATTTCTGTTGTTATCCTCTGGTTTGGCAATAATCTAGACAATCAGAAAGGAATTGGTTTCTTTCCCTCATCTATTGAATGATTTGACAACAAATCTATATACAGATTGATTCATTCTGAAATTTCAAGGCAGGAAAAGATTATAAAGCCAGGTGAATCTCTTGCATATTAGAGAATGTGGGAACATGTGTTACATATGTAATGTAAATAGAAAGAAAAATTTGAGGTGTTTTCGTCTTAGAATATGATGGTTGGAATTATAGAGAGAGAAAGGATAAAAATTAGAATGACATTAGAGTAGACTGACGTTATTTTGGAGATCTGTAGAAAAATGAATTGACTGGTTAGTGACTTATGATTAGCATGTTAGCATTGCTTCTGCAATTTTAAAAGGGCCTTCTATGAAGAACTTTTATAAAAGTGCATTCAAGAAAATCACTTCTGCACTTATTTAATTTCATTACATTGGATCTAACTGTTGCAATTCATTTCAACTCAGGGACTTCCAGATGACCCAAAAATCACATTTTAGGTTTGGATTAGACCCGTGCCTAGTCAATAAACTTTAAGTTGACTCAATACATCCATTTCTTTAATAAAACTGAACAAGCTCATTATTTTCATGAAAACAAAGTGTGTGATCCCTATAAGCCTAGGCCAAAAGTTTTTTTTCTGCCTAATCATAGAAAATTGATTTTTCTAGCTTCTTCTACAAAAACTTTTGCTTATGTCAGAAGTGCCTTTTATGGAGCATCATACTTTTATTTCAAGAAAGACTGTTTTTCTCTTTAAAATCCATATAAAAGTGCTTTATTACATAATGCCAGGAATGTCTGGCATTGCTTGAAAATGTAGTTCTGTGAATTTGTAAAAAAGCACTTTCAAAAATAATGTTTGGTAAGAACATCAGAAGAGTGATATTATAAGAAGAAAAGTCAGAAAAGCACCTTTAGGAGAAGCTAGCAAACCTAGCAACTGGCTTCTCATTCTCTTTGTATAAAGCAAAAGCAACACCAAACATGTCACATAAACATGCTCTAGAATAGAAAGAAAGAAATAGAAATATATGAATGAGGATACCTATTTTAGAGAGAGCATTTAGATACATTGGGATGTTTGAGAAAATGTGCAAAGCATCCCAGAGAAGTCATGATATTGTAAATATTTACAAATAGCATGTCATGGCAAAACATGTATCTTACAAAGTTTATTTCAAAAAAAGAAATTGCAATCTAGTGGTGAAATGTGACAAAGAGGATGACATTCAAAAAGTCCAAAAATTCTTGCAAATAATAGGAGAGAACTCTTATTTTAACTGGGGCATTTCTTGAGAGCGCTGCCACTAACATTGTAAATAACATGTCAACATCCAACTGGAGGTCAGCCTAAGTGTTTTTTGGGACAAATGACCAATCTTATTTCTTAATATTAACAGCTTCAAATCCACCATTTATGCTGGATTAAAATGAATCTTAACCATGGTTTCACGTCCTGTGGACCATCCATGTGATGCCGAAATGGGTTGCTGCTCCAAGTGTTATAATGGGACCATCCCACCCTCGTTCCACCATCCCTATCAGCGTGCCTGGGGACACCTCTTATCCCAATTATCAAAACAAGATGGGATAACAATGTATTCTGTCCTATAGAAAAAGTGGAATGGCTCCATCCAACAAAATTTAAATCTTTGATCTTAACTACTCATACGAAGACAAAAAAAGGAATCAGTGCAATAATATAGGGAGTAGTGATTGAGATGAAGAGATTTTAAAATTTTTCATGTAGCAAATTTAAAAGGTTTTTTGGTGATTAAAATAGTATGAGTCGTGATAAGGGCTCCTGTTCCAAGCACATAAATTGTTCTTGTACCACAATATGTGATAGGATTGATGTAACTTGCAGGAATTAGTGTGCTACATGAGGCATGGTTGACTACCAAGTTCCAGAACCAGCACTAGTAGGCTGAACGAACTTTTCTTGCATTTTTAACTAGCATAAGCACTTTCCATACAGCATATTCAAATATATTTCATTAACCAATAAGATTAGTGTTAAATGAAAGCAATACCCTTAGGGTATGTTGGGTTGCAAGGAAAGTTGCATGGAAATGCTATTAAAATTTCCCATCTTAATTAGTAAAATACAAGGAAAGCAATAATGGATCATCAAGATTGGCCAGGGGGCAGGGGGATATAAGGATTGCATTGGGCATTCTAGACCCATAACCCATTGTGATTTTTTCCTTTTTTTAATGCATCAGAGATAAATAGGGTCTAACATATGGCAGCCCATTGCCATTGATCCGACTTGCAATAAACAGGTTTCGATTAGGGTCAAATAGGTCTGGGTTGTAAGCAGGTTGATCGATCTTGACCTGTATAATAAATGGATTGGGTTCAGATTTCATACCCCTAACCCATTTAAATAACTAGTTGGATCAGATCAGTTCGGATTGATCTGTTTATTCAATCCACCTATATTACTAGTTAACACGTTAAACATGTTAAACAGGTTAAATAAATTAGCATCTGAATTTTTATTGTTGATTAACAAATTAAGCAAATTAAGCAGGTCGGGTCGAGTTACCTGTTTATTAAACAAGTCAGGTTCAAATTTGAAATCCTAACTTATTAAAAAACAGATGAAGTTCAGGTTGGTCATTTTTATGGCCAACCTGCATTAGACCCAACCCGTTTATGAACCAACCCAGATTGCCTCCATTAGATAAGAAAAGGTTTAACAGATCACTACAACTAACTTTTTTTTTCCTTTTTTCCACATCAGAGAAATAAGGTTTAATATTTTGCATACCATTGTTATTTTCTTCCCCTCTTTTTGGTGCCTCAGAGAAAAAAATTCAAGGTCCAGAAATTTAAGCTTAATGGTGTAGATATGATACATTATGATATAGCACTTGTGTTGTTATCCTTTTTTCATATTTGTCAAAGCAGACACCTTGATATGCATATGAATACTCATGAATCCATATCCACAGAAGACAAGTCCATATACACCTAGACAACAAAGAAAAATATGAAGAAAAAAAATACTGCATTTCTTTAAGCACGTTAATAGCTTCCTAAAGGCCATCATCAAACAAAATACACCAAAGGACCCCATGCCTTCCAAAAACTTCTTCAGAAAAGAAATAATCAAGGTACGGATAATCCATTTCATGGTAAGATCTCCCCTGTAAAATGTTTGAAATAACATTTAGGGCATTGTTAGTCTTCAAAAACTTAATCTGCTATGGGTGCCTCGTCAAGAATTCTCTTCCATTGCAACAGCTCATAACAAAGAAACAATTCAAGTCAATTACCAATAATCTCAAAAAGTACCTCATACAACTTTCGACAAAACAATAGTTATTATCTATTCACTAACATCTAACTTATTATGCATCAATATAATACAGGTTCACACCCTCATCCATGCATCCATCATGGTAAATCCTTTAAGACCTCTATCAAATTCTCCCTCTAAATCCAAGATATTCTAAAGTGAAATGGAAACTAGGAGAATTATTGACAAGGGGTTTGTCTCATGCAAGAGCAATGACTGCCCCTCACCTACTTAACATCAAATTCATTGTCTGAAACCAAACCAAATTCATCAAATAGCATAGAAAAATCAAACCAACCAAGGATGGATCTCCCACTTTCCCAAAGCACAGTCATAAAAAAAAGGCACTTCCCAATCCATTTTGGATCTTTTGAATTAGTAAACCTCCCTGCAGACGTCATCCACCAAATAAAAATATATGTAATCATATAACCCTCTTGACAGCGTAATTCTACAATGTTGCATCTGATGAATCTCTTGATTTCTTTGTCCTTTCTTACACAACTAACTGTAGAATTATGCATATCTAATCTGAGATCCAGTCACATAATCTCTTTAATGTATGCAGACGAACAACTTCACTGGACCCCTACCATGCAAAATCAAGGTCCTAATCCAGCTTTTCCCCATCCTCAATAAAGGATTACAGATTTCATCATATACTAGAGCAGAAACCAACAAACAAGGCTGCATCAAACCATAAACCTCCAGAGCAAATTCATGATGAGCTTTTGCTTAAACAATCTCAAGACTAAGATAGAATCTCATTCTGAAAACACGAGAAATCAAATAAAACGAAGAAATTAGAGCTCCAGTCCTCACAAACTCGACAAAGGCCTGGTTGCGGTTGGCTCCGACGTTGCACTTGGTGTTGACGATCTTCCCGAACGGCTTGCAGAGCTCGATCAGCTCCTCATCCGTGCACTCCCATGGCAGGTTCCGGAGGTGCAGCACCTTCGATGGCGTCTGCGTGTACCGGAACTGTGGCTGCCCCGAGGAAGATGACATCGCCGGGTTAGGATTAGGGTTAGGGCAAGGGTTTCTCCGATCCCCGACGGCGAGCAGCCGAAGCGAGGTAGGCTATCTACGGCCACAATCCTTTCGAACGCCGGAGAAATGGCGTGCTACGATGCGGAAGCCAGGGTTAGGGTTAGGGTTACGGTTAGGGTTTGGAACCGTGTTATAAAGGTTCGGACAACATGGGAAAAGGACAGTGAAGGGTCTTCTCGCAGGGTGGGGGGGGGGCCTTTTATATGTCCGTCATCATGCAGGTGCGTGGCACGTGCTCACGAAAGAGAGCCGTATATAAAATGAATGTATTTTAATAAGGGATTTTGATAACATAGATCCGACGGACCCGAACCCAAAAAGCCTTCCAATCTACGGCAAAAACGAGTAGCTCCTTAATTTTAATTATCCGGGGGAGGGAGGGCGAAAAAACAAAGGTTGAAAATGAATAGGAGGTAGATAAGAATTAGTTAATACGAATATAAAAGAGATTCATCTTTTGGTACCTCCTTAGAAAATATTTTTTATTTTTTATTTTTGAACCTCTTTTCCTAGAAAAAAAGTTGCAGGGAAAATAGGTTTTACCATATTTCCTTAAGAGTAAATTTATTAAGAAAATAGCCTCCTTATCTCTGTTCAAAAATAATTTTACATAAAAAATAATTTAATTATAATATAACTAGAATAAAGATTTTAATTAATATTTTTATGAAGAAATTAAATGGATTATTTGAAGTTTATTTCTAGTGAAAAGTGACTTTGGCACTTTGATATCAAAATATTTTTCAAAGAGATAAAAAGGAGTAAAAAAATAAAAACGATCTCTCATATGATATTTATTCTTTTGAAAGAAAAAAAGTAAATATGTATAGGCCCCACATACAATCTCCCTCCTTTCCTCCTCCATTTTTTCTTTTTTGAGAACTAAAAGTTAGATTTTATAATCACTAATCCAAAAATATCACTAACTAAAAATAAATTAAGTCAAGTTTAAGTGAATTAGAAGCAAATTTAGATATCCATATATAAGTTGGATAATTATTCATTCATACTCATAATTATTTTTCCTTGACAAATACAAATATAATATGAATATTAGTTGGATGCTAACATACATATATTTAGATAGAATTGAGTATGAAAAGATTATTCGATCCATTTTCATCCTTAAAAAAAATCAGACTAATGATGGATTTTTTTTTTCAACTATGATATAGGATAATCATGAAATCAACTATACTTTACAACATAGAATGTTGGACGATAAAAAAAATATACCGGCATAAGATGAATATGATGGAAATAAGAATATTAAGATAGATATATGGCAATATAAGAAAGAATAGGATAAAAAATAAAATCATTTATAAAAAGATAAAGGAAGCTCCAATTGAAGTTAAATTAAGAAAAATAAAAAGATTTATAATCTTAACATCTTACAAATATATATATATATATAACTTAAAACAGAGTTGAATGAAGAAAAAGAAATTATATAGCCAAAACTAACTAGTTTGGAATTAAAGCTATATTGTTATTGTTGTTATTTTTTCTTCTTTAATAATAGTTATGTACTTGCATTTTAGTGGGGTTAATTAATTGTTTTATTTTTCTAAACCATTTTTTTATCTTTTTTTTCATTCTTCAACTCATGTTCTTTCAAACATCTTTTTGGCCATCTTATGTAGCCAAAATAATCAGCAATATTCTCATAGGTGAAAAGTCACATTATGCTATCAAGTTGGAAATTTAGTTAATCTTATTTTGAGGTTCAAATCTTCAATGATTTATCCTTTGCAAAGATCTTCAATAGAAATTTTATCTTCCAAAAAAAAAAAATTCAATAACTTTTCTCACAAAACAAAATAAAATAAAATCAGCCATCCCATTTGTTTGATTCATCTTTCATCTACCCTTTGGATGTACTTTCACTTTCTTGTTGATCGTATCCTTTGAAAACACATCAAGGAGATAAAATAACTTCTCTGCTATTCCATTATACTTTTATGAGTATTTATGTAGGTTTCAAGGTTATACAACAACACAATGCAATATTAGGTAACTGTGCAATATAACAAAGTTACTTGGTATTGTAAATAAGGCAATACAAATGACATGACAATCAATCTTGACTACATTCAAATATACTCTCTCTCTCTCTCTCCATCACTCCAGGAAGGTAGCAGCACTTCTAGCAGCATTTCCCAGGTCCAGCACACTAGGCCAGTATCTAATGGACCACCTGAGATGGGTTCCTCTGGTTACTCTTAAGGGAATTTGGGAGAGTTGTCAGTACCATTGTATGAGATAACAATTTCGTTTTAAGAGGAAATAGCTAAATAGTTTAGGCATTAGGTTGTTTGGTCTTACCCGTTTCTTTTGCTCTTGCATACAGATAAGCACTTCTTGTAACAAGGGAACGCCTGCATGATGACATGGGGTAGTGGAGCCATATGATTTAAGAAAGCCGGCAAACGTGATATGAGATAACACCGCCACCTTCTAGGATTTCAGCATTCCAATTTCTAGTACTTCCAGTTTCCATTGGCGACTGCCTTTAGCTGACGAACTTGCTGCTTGCTTAACTTCATGCAATTGCTAAAGGCCTGCATGAAAATATAACCAAAACTATTTTCATTCCATGATAAGAATCTTTATATCTTGTATATGTTCAGTGAAAACCAACATATCTGTAGGACTTTTTTCCCTTCCTCTCAAGAATGAAGAATGATATTTTCCAAATGTTAAAATAAGTGTCTTACTAATACAAGTATTCATAAAGAGTAACTAAAATCCTTTACTTACATTAGGATCCTTAGAAAACAAATTGCCCAGAAACCTAAGTGAAAACAAATACAGAAAAAGGAGGACCATCAAACGCATGCCCTCACCATATTGGGGCGGAGAATTGAGCTTACAGAAATGCACAGATATTCAAAGCATAGTGTACTTCCTAGACAGGGGAAGATAAAAAGAATTGCAGTACAAAGAATACATGAAAATGAACTTAATAAAGTTCACAAGCCTGCTGAAACCAGTCCATGCAAGGTAACAATCCCAACCACAGTATTCTGAACATCAATAACTGGCAAGAATTGTACGGCAGATGGAGGCGACTCCATTTTCTGCATTGCTTCCACAGCCATTGCATCTGGGCTGATTGTTCTTGGGTTTCTGGTGGACAACAAAATATACATCAGAAAGAATAGTGCAGCAATTTTGTACAAGACCCAGCTGGGGATTAATTCAGTCAAAATTATTACAACTGAAACTAAAGGAAACAGCTTTTGCAAGTGGTTAATAACCCTGAATTGCATTCTTTTTCACATATTATCCTGATGACATTTGGAGAAACAGAGGAGCACAAGATAGAGTAGCTGGCATGATGTTTGAAGAGCATCAGTATTTCCGCATGGCAGGAGAACAATGGATTACTTCCTCATTGGCAAAAGAATTTAATCCAAATCATATAATATTTTTTAGCTGAGAAATAGGTCAAATTACAGCAACATTTTCTTGCAAATCTTGCGCTTGTGCAGGTGCCTACCTGCAGCTAGACAGGTACTATCAGCTATGGCACTGTCCCATAAGAATTTGATGTTTCCAGAAAGTCAAACAAGCTCACAATTAGCAATGCCCTATCATAGAATTTACAATTGATTTTTTTTATAAAAAAGTTGGCATAATACCTGTATGATCAAACAAATTCACACTTGCAATAATAAATTACTTGCAAGTCTCCAGGATGACAACCATTTATTTGTTAATTCTATCATGTTGGTACAACACTCTCTGACATCAGCTTGGCTGAAACCGGGAGTAGGATCAGTGTTAACCAATGCTAAAGGCCAGACTCCTATATGTGGGGCTTATTCAGTTGAGCATCAATCTTTTAAATAAATTATTTATTGCTGATTTCAAAAACAGTAAAACATTTTGAGTTCAAAATGCACTTACCCATTTCCTTTCAAATTGAAGAAAATGGGGCAACACATCATTTTCATGCTGCTGAAACATAAAGCTTTAAATTCTGCCCTTCTTTAATGAGCTAGCAAGATTAATCTCAGTAAATTATTAATGTTCATATCATATTTCCTCAGCAATTTCTTTTTGTTCTTTCCCAGACTACAGTGAATGAGAAGAAGCTATAATTGCTTCTATCTTCATCCTTTGCATTCCTCTGAACTCTCTAGAAAATTTAATTTCATTAAGGTGCACTTAGCGAAGGCTGAGAGTTGTGAAAGTAGAATAATAATGTCATGGACGAAGAAGTCAGATGGCTGGGCACAGTTGATCAAAAACTCATGGTTCCATGAACATTGAGTAGCAAAGAAGAATTGAACAAGTCAACCCAACATTAACTAAATGAGGCTTGTTATTTTCAATCTCTTTCAACATTTAAGATTTGAAGTCATGCTATCAACATGTGACAGGGAACACAGTGGATATATCTCTAAGGATGGAGTCAATGTGAGAGTTCACCTTAGAGCTACCAAAAAAATGCTACCCATTTAGATTAGGCTATTCATATTCAGCTTTATTGTGGCTCAGGAAATGCACTTGATTAACTTTTGTGGAAAGGACAGAAAAGGTCATAAGGCTGTTCATAGCTGAACCATGGCATAGAATATAGATATTATAGCCACTTGACTGCATTCATGTCTTGCAATAATAAGTATGCACTTGACCCATTTGGCAGTCTATGTCCACCTTATTTTCAAATACTCCTGAAGATGTTCACGTTGTTAGATTCTCATAATGTTTCTGTCTTGATTATGATCAGTGAAATTAAAAGCAACTGCTTCTACCCTCTATTTTTTGGAAAGGAATATGACATTTAAATTAAAATATAGAGAAAAGCAAAAGTATTACAGGCCCGCCAAAATCATGGTAGGTAATAAAAAGACAAGCTGAGAGAACATAGCAACAAAAGGGTCTAGCCTCCCGTAGTTGATAAGGGAATTTGAAGATTCTCCTACTTTTCATCAATTGAAAGAAAAATTGCCTACCTGTTGCACATCTGACCAACCGTGAGATTGAAGATGGCTGCACCATTGGCCTTGAGCGTGCGTCGCAGGTCACCATCTGTAAAGGTTCCAATCAGATGGTAGTTGTCATCAATAACAAGCAGACATCCACATCCTTTACTTGTCAGCTCTGTAAGCTGATCCATTATCATGTCTCCCTCCTTGCAGATAGGAAGCTCCTCCTGCTTTTTCATGACATCTTTCACCTGCAAAGGAATAATTGGATCACTGTAACATAAAGCTCTGTAAAAAGTAACGGAAGCTCCTCTACATTGATAGTTTGTGCTATTATGGCTACATGATGCATCGCCAAGAATGGCCATAACTAACTATCATGCCATGCATTTCCGAAGAGAATCCATTTTGACTGCAAGTCTACTTGTACATATTTCCAACTATGGCATTCATTGAAAGCATACATGCAATAAAACTGTTATCATAAAGCAGAAACAAACCAAATTAAGCCTAAATCCTCTAGCAGAATTGTCACCTGAAATGTAGGCAATTAATCAGTAAACAACAATGCTAGTTCATTGTTTATATATCCCTAAAAACTATATGCCATATGAGGAAAATGTACACTATAGATTCGCTTTGCATTGTTTTAGAATAGAGACTTGATTGCACATTTTTAGATTCACAGATATTTCCCATATAAAATTTGCATTTACACAAAGAGACCCAGAAGAAGGGAAAAAGGCAAACAGTCCTGTTAGGAAAAACATAATCTACAATAAAATAAATTTGCACCCAATAATAAATAAGTTTATACACAGTCAAAAACAAACAAGATAATGACATAGGAATAAAAGCCTCAAGAACTTTGCATTCCATAGATTCAGTAAGAAATAATACCTAACAAGCAGGCCAAGACATCAGCATCAGAAATCAATTTTTATTCCAAGATGTAAGCAAAATAACCTAAAGATACACAATTTGCGACATAATCTCCAGGAATATCCCGCATTCAGAACCTAAATCCTAATCTCAAAGATATAATTAAAACGCGGAGGATATTCATTAAAATCAAATCTTTTTTCACCCCAATGGGTCGAATCTATCAAAATTTATCACAAGAAGTCCACATTTAACAGCCAAAAGAGTACCGAGATCTCGAGATCGGATCGAATAGTTGACCTTAAAAATGAGGCTCTTCCCGATCTTGCCAGCCGGGTGGTTGGCGGCGTACTGCTCCCGTGTGAGCTTCTTGGCGGCCATGAGGGCGGCAACGACGGTGTCGCCGAAGACCATCTGGATGGAGGTCGAGGTGACAGGCGCGAGGTTGAAGGGGCAGAGCTCCCGCTGGAGAGGGAGATGGACGCCCATGTCGCAGAGGGCGGCGAGGGGGTTGCCCTCGACGGAGGTGACGGCGATGAGGTACGCTCCTTTGGCGCGGGCGCAGGGGACAAGGCCGAGGAGCTCATCGGAGGAGCCGGACTTGGAGAGGAGGACGAGGATGTCGCCGGGGAAGATGGCGCCGATGTCGCCGTGGAGGGCGTCGACCGGGGGGAGGAAGGCGGAGCGGGCAAAACCGAGGGAGGCGAGGGTCTGGGAGAGCTTGTGTGCTACGATGCCAGACTTGCCGACGCCGGTGAAGAAAACAGCGCCGGGGGCGTCGAGGAGGGCCTGGGTGAAGGCCGCCGCCTGGGGGAGGTCCAGGTGGTCAAAGAAGTAGTCGAGGTGGCGGCGCTGGGCCTCAAAGAGGCGGCCGAGCTCGCCGGGGTCGATAGCCGGCCGGTCGGCCTCCTTGGCGGCGGCGCCACTGGCGGCGACGGCCGGAGGGTAGGGAAGCGAGCCCATTTTTTTCGCCTCCCTTATTTTTTTTCCCTTTTTTCCCTTTTTTTTCCTAATTTTAGTTTGAACCGGAAAGAAACGAGGAGGGGGAGGAGGTCGAAGGGACGGGATGGATTTTAACGGCTGGAGACGCGGCGAAGAAGGGTGGTGGGGACTTTCGCGTATACCTTTTTAGGCGGATGGAGGATGTCACCGTTGGATTTCCGAGTCCCATGAATCTACGATGTGATGTCCCACTGGTGCAGCCCACTATGGTTCTGCTGACAGTTGTCAACCGGCTTCACCGGCGAATTGCTTTTTTACCGACGGATTAGAATTGGAATTTCGCCGGTTTAAGGCTCGGGGGTTATCACGCTCCTTCCAGCAAACCATAGACCATCCAGATGATAGAATTTATCACGGTTTCTTAAAGTAGGAAGTCTCGGTGGTCCTCCTACTCCTTTGCAATCTCGAAGGGAAGGCAAGCATATACTTTTCTTTCGCTTATCACCAAATAAATAAATAAATATTATCCATTGTGAACTCATATTGATTATAATTTTTTTTTTTTTTTTGCTAGGCAATGATGATTTTGATGTTAATTTTTATTTTTAATGTTAGATTTTTAATTCAACATTGAGCTTATATGTGAAATAATTATGTGTTGCAGACTGTCAAATAAGGTTAAGCCCAATTAAGAGTGATCAGCTAAGGTTTCAGTGATTTGGGCTTTAATGTATCTGATTAGGTGTGGCCTTTTAATGTGTAAAGACCTAAAGGTTATTTCTATTTTTATAATGGTCTAAACTAGAAATACCAAAAGATAATGATGAAATTATTTATATATATATATATATATATATATATATATATATAGCGGTATGGTCCTTGGATCGCACGTACGACCTTCCTCTCTGAATCACATCATCAGAAAGAATAGTCTAGCAAAATTCTAAACATTTAGGTACGCTTCCGTTTATCAATTATACATTTAGGTACGCTTCTATTTATCAATTATGGATTCTTGATGATTAAACATGACTGATTCTTGGGCTTCATGATGATGGTTCGGATCTAATTTGAACAATTGGTATCAGAGCCCTATTCATATTGAATCGTTGAGAAAATTTTTTGGTTATATGCATTGATATTCATATTTATGCATTTTATTCAGCAACCGTGAAACAAATACTCATTAGTTTAAAATTTTTATTTTGATGCCAATGATATTTTTAATATATGTAGATCCATGTTTTTTAAATAAAAGTTATAGTGTATCAAAATGATTATGAATTTTGATTGTTTTTTTTTAAAAGAGCCTTCATTGGAAATCAGGTTGCCTCTTTTCTTTTATAAAATTAAAAAAAAATTAAGGCATTCCACGATTTTTTTGGAATAGCAGAGAAGAGGGGCGCATGGAGTTGCAATCTTAGAATTCCGCTAAAAATATGGCGATTTGGCCTTATCCTCGTTGGAATATTGTGAAGTTTTCCACAAAAAGCCATGCATTGCCATGGAGTTTCATTTTCCCGTTAGTGGGGAATGGAGTTTCATTTTCCCGTTAGTGGGGAATCTCCGCTGGCATTTAAGAAGGATTCCATCAAGGCGTTAACGATGGCGTGAATTAGGGAATTCCATTGGGATGTTAGGAAAGAAAAGAAAATATGATATTTTCATGATTTTCATAAAATTTATTGGGATATGATAGGCCATAGTTCCGTTTCATGAGGTGTTGAGTTTTTTCGCACCGCAATCTTGGAATTTATTGGGGGTAACAGAATGGGATTGGTTTCCTTTTCAAATCATAATGACGTGTTATCTCATTTTTTAAGGGAACCGTTTAGGAAATTTTTTTTTTCATTATATCCGTTCGGTTGGAGCCATTATGTGAAACTTCAAAGAAAATTCCTTTGATTGGAAAGAAACCCGGCGATATTTGGAGAAAGAAGAATCGGATGTAAATCTAGATGAAAATCTAAAAAATCTTTTCAAAATTATAGTGGTTGGATATCTATATCTATAAAGAAAATCATGGGAATTGGGAGTTGGAGTTGTATGAAGGGTTAAGATTGCAATTAACCGCTTTATGGCCTCTCGCAACTTTTCCGGCCTCACGCGGGAAGGAACGGCTGGTCGTTTTTTTTTTTTTATATATACCGTGCTTCTCCACTATTCCGTTGGTCTCCACTCTCCGTGTGTCTCCAGACTCCAAGGGAGTTAGGTGTCGCACCAAAGGGAGCATTTAATGCATAAAATCTTATTTAATGCATGACATTTAATGTATGGAAGGGGATAATATTTATGAATAATTAATGCATGAAATTTTTGACCAGTTCATGGCAGGCTTCATTAAAATTATTATTTTTAATTTGGTAAGCATAAGCAACCTCCTTCCGTTGGTTCTATAAAGTAAAGCTTTAGGATAAATTATTTTTCTATTATAAAGATTGAGTTAGTACCACAAAATAACATATCGTTATTTTTAAAAGAGGTTCAATCAAATTTAAATTAATGGTATTTTTATGTCTAATAAATTTATCTATAGTTCCAAATTAAACTAATTGAAATAAGATATCATCAAAGTAACCTCTCTTGTGTAGATGGTTCACGAAGGATGTTGGATGTTGTGTATGTGTATTTATGCGGGTATTAATCGGCCCAAAGGAAAGTTAATGCTTGGCCGAACTACATATATGTGATGGTAAACACGTAAAGATTATAAGGATTTACATGTGAGTAATAAGTCGATCCAAAGATAGATTTATTATTTGACATTCATTATTGTTAGTGTTTGATCATTACAACAAGAGTACCACTAGCAGTTAATATTACTGTCCAAAGACTTGATATTAATATTAATGTTGCAGGGTATCTTGAGATGGGATTTACTATTAATTTGAATTTATTGATATTTGGTGTTAATTATTTACATGAGCATGTTATTTATGTATTGCTTTTATTTTACCGCTAATGTTGCTAATATTTCTGCTAACCTCAATTCAGTATCGGTCCTTAATGATAATAACTTCAAGGGCAGGGATAAAGGCAAGAAAATAAAGAATAAGGCTGCTAAGGGTCCAGCAAAGAAGAAACAAAATCACGATAAAAATAGTTATTTCTTCGGTAATAAGTTCGGACACATTAAGAAGGAATGTTCCAAATTTCATGCATGGCATGAAAAGAAAGGTACATTTCTTAAAATGGTCTGTTCTGAAGTATAAATATAGCTTTAGTACCTAGAAACACTTGGTGGTTAGATTCTGGTGCTACTACTAACATCAGTGTTTCAATGGAGGGTTGCCTAAGCTACCGAAGGCCAACTGATGCTGAAAGACGCATTTATACGGGAGATGGCAAGTCGATAGATGTGGAGGCAATTGGGCATTTTAGATTGTTATTAAGTTCGGGTTATTATTTGGATTTGAAAGACACTTTTGTAGTACCATCATTTAGACGAAATTTGGTTTCTATTTTAGCTTTAGACAAATTAGGATATTGTTGTTCATTTAGAAATAGTCAGTTTAGTCTTTCGTTAAATTCAAATATTATTGGAATGGGTTCTCTTATGGTGTATGACAATATATATTTGCTTGATACTGTTGTTCTTATAATGAAACCCTGTATATGGAATCAAGAGGTACTAAGCATAAAATTTGCAATGAAAATTCAGGAACATTATGGCATAAGCGATTAGGTCACATCTCTAGAAATAGAGTTAAACGACTTGTGTCAGATGGAATTTTGGATTCTCTTGATTTTACAAACTTTAATGTCTGTGTTGATTGCATTAAGGGCAAACAGACCAAAACAAAGAAATTGGGTGCATATAGAACTATAAAAGTCTTAGAGTTGATACATACGGACATTTGTGGACCATTTCCTACACCTTCTTGGAATGGTCAACAATATTTTGTATCATTTATAGATGATTATTCAAGATATGCATACATATTTCTTATTCATGAAAAGTTCCAAGTTTTGGACGTGTTCAAATCATTTAAAGCTGAAGTTGAGCTTCAACTCAACAAAAGGATTAAAGGAGTCAGATCTGACAGTGGTGGTGCATATTATGGTAGATATGATGGATCAGGTGAACAACGTCCAGGACCATTTTCCAGATACCTAGAGGAGTGTGGAATTGTCCCACAATACACCATGCCAGGGTCACCTAGCATGAATGGTGTAGCTGAAAGACGAAACAGGACTCTTAAGGATATGGTAAGGAGTATGATTTATCATTCTACCTTACCAGAGTCACTCTGGGGAGAGGCACTAAATATAGCAGCCTACATTCTGAATAGAGTACCAACTAAAGCAGCTGTCAAAACACCTTATGAGCTTTGGATAGGACGAAAGCTTAGTCTAAAGCATTTCATGTTTGGGGATGTCCAGCTGAGGCAAGGCTTTATAGGCCATATAAAAAGAAATTGGACTCTAGGACAGTGAGAAGCTACTTTGTTGGGTATTCTGAGCGATCCAGGGGTTTCAAGTTTTATTACCCCAAATCAAGGATAATTTTTGAAACGGGAATTGCAACGTTCTTTGAGGATATTAAGTTTGGGAGGAGAAATAAGTTAGAGACTTTGTCTTTGAGGAGGAATTGGAACCTACTACTCTTGTTGAAGAGCAGTTAGTTCCTATTCCTATAATTGCTTTTGATAATGATCAAGTTGCAATTCCAGAACAACAAGAAATTATTGTTCAACCCTCAGAGGTATAAACTCAACAACCTCAAGAACAAGTGCTTTTGCGGCGATCCACTAGAGAAAGGAAGAATGCTATTCCGGATGATTATATAGTGTTTATTCAGGAACATGAGGAAAATAATGGCGTGATGGAAGATGATCCTGTCAACTTCCTTCAAGCCATACAAGGTTCCAATTTAGAAAAGTGGATTGAAGCAATGAAAGAAGAGTATAAGTCTATGCAAGATAATAAAGTTTGGGAACTTGTCCCATTACCAGAAGGTGTGAAACCTATTGGTTGCAAATGGATTTTTAAGACCAAACGGAATTCAAAGGGTAATGTGGAAAGGTATAAAGCTCGTCTTGTGGCTAAAGGCTATACTCAAAAGGAAGGGATTGACTTTAAAGAGACATTCTCTCCAGTTTCATCGAAGGACTCTTTTAGGACAATCATGACTCTTGTTGCACAGTATGATATGGAACTCCATCAAATGGATGTCAAGACGACGTTTCTCAATGGAGACATTGATGAGACAATTTATATGGCGCAACCAGAAAACTTTTTGTCAGGAGACTCAAAGAAAATGGTTTGCAAATTGACAAAATCCATTTATGGGTTAAAGTAAGCTTCTCGTCAATGGTACCACAAATTTCATCAAGTAATTCTCTCATTTAATTTTGAAGTGAATGCAGTTGATGATTGTATGTATCATAAGTTCAGTGGGAGTAAATATATTTTTCTGGTTTTGTATGTGGATGACATTTTGCTTGCCACAAATGATATAGGCATATTGCATGAAACCAAGAGATTTCTATCAAGCAATTTTAAATGAAATATCTTGGTGATGCCTACTTTGTATTGGGAATCCAAATACATCGAGATCATTCTTAGGGTATCCTTGGATTATCACAAAGGAGCTATATCGATAAAGTACTTAAGAGATTTGGCATGCAAAATAGCAAACCAGGTGATACCCCTGTCGCTAAAGGAGATAAATTCAGTATTAATCGGTGCCCAAAAGGAAACCTTGAAGTTGAAGAGATGCAGAAGATTTCTTATGCTTCAGTTGTAGGAAGTCTAATGCATGCTCAAGTTTGTACGCGTCCGGATATTGCGTACATTGTTGGAGTGTTAGGCAGATATTTAAGCAACCCAGGTATGGATCATTGGAAAGCAGCCAAAGGGTTATGAGATATCTGAAAAGAACAAAAGATTATATGCTCACATATAGGAGATCAGATCATTTTGAGATCATTAGGTATTCTGACTCCAACTTTGTGGGATGCCAAGATAGTAAAAGATCTATTTCGGGCTATATATATCTGTTAGGTGGTGGGGCTATTTCTTGGAGAAGTGCAAAATAGACACTCATAGCTTCGTCTACCATGGCAGCAGAATTTATAGCATGTTATGAGGCATCCAATCATGGAATATGGCTAAAAAATTTTATCATTGGGCTGCGGATATTGAAAGGAATTGAAAGACCGCTAAAGTTATTTTGTGACAACAAGTCAGCCGTATTATATTCCAACAACAATAGGAGCTCGATCAAGTCAAAGCATATTGACATCAAGTTCCTGATTGTAAAGGAAAGAGTACAGAGTGGTCAGATTTCTATAGAGCATATAGGGACAAACTCTATGGTTGCAGATCCCCTTACAAAGGGTGTGCCGCCCAAGGTCTTTCATGAGCATACTGCTCACATGGGCATTATAGAGCATGACGATACTTAGATTCAGTGGGAGTTTGTATTGCTTCTATTTTATGCTTTATATTTGGTTTGAACACACTTATGTGTTTTGATATTTTCTGATCAGAAATAAAGTACTTCATTCAGTTTAGTACACTCTATACAATTATGCTAAAGTTTTGATCTCACTCAAGTTTAAGAAGGACCAGTTGAAAATAGGCATGTTAAGATCACATTACATGTAATTTTCATGCTACACATCCACATCATGATCCATGTCATTCAGTTGTATCAACATACATGACCATTGATGGGTCGAATTATGATAGATATAACAAAGGCCGCTTTGATTCTATGTTGGTATGGTTGATGGACCGGATTGGTTATAGATACATTTCAGTAATGACAGTAAAATTGAGCTCATTTGGTTATTTTTGCAACATAATTATAAGGTCACACATATTGCCCAGTGGGAGATTGTTGGATTTTTAATCCAACATTGGGCTTATATGTGAAATAATTATGTGTTGCGGACTGTCAAATAAGGTTAAGCCCAATTAAAAGTGATCAGCTGAGGTTTCAGTGATTTGGGCTTTAATGTATCTGATTAGGTGTGGCCCTTTAATGTGTAGAGACCTAAGGGGTTATTTCTATTTTTATGATGGGCTAAAATAGAAATACCAAAAGATAATGATGAAATTATCTATATATAGCGGTTATGGTCCCTGAATCGCACGTACGACCTTCTTCTCTGAATCCCATCATCAGAAAGAATAGTCTAAAGAAAATTCTAAAGGGCTCTCTGGGAGTACGTGTTGATCTGGAAGGCCAACCGCAGGGCTCTGGAGAGCAATCAAGCAATATGAATTTAGGTACGTTTTCGTTTATTAATTATGGATTCTTGATGATTAAACATGACTGATTCTTGGGCTTCATGGTGATGGTCTTCACCAAAAGGTTCTGATCTAATTGGAACAATATTTCTACCATGTAGAGGTGTAATATTATATTTAAAAGGGAAGGTAAGCATATACTTTTCTTTTACTTATCATCAAATAAATAAATAAATAAATAAATAAATATTATCCATTGTGAACTCATGTCGATTATGATTTTTTTTTTTTTTACTGGGCAATGATGATTTTGATGTTAATCTTTGTTTTTAAAGGACAAAGTTAAGCTTTTATGATTTAAACAATATTTCTACCGTAGAGGTGTAATATTATATTTAAACGTTTTGCTTCTTGTTTTTCGCTTTATTTGAAGTTTATGATTTTTTTTTCCTCCTCTTTATGACACATGATATTAAAAAGCATTCTTATCTAAAAAAATAAAAATAAAATTACAAAATTAGTTTGCCAAAATTTAGTTTATTTGCAAATTGCTAAGAAAAAATAGATAATAAAATGTTGAGACTCTTTTTTTGGTTGTTTCTTTCACTCTTTTGTGCCCATTTTATTTATAATGAACGAATATGATCTTTCGCACAGTTTTACATAAAAAAATTTATATCATATAAAAAATCAAATTATTTGATGGTGCTGAAGTTCTAATACTGGGGTATCATTAAATAATTAAATAACTTTGGAATAGCCCTTTAGTTGCTTAAAGAATTAACAAATTAATGATAAAAAAAGAGCTATATAGAAAAAAAAAATTTAAGTTAAAAAATTAATAAAAAAAAATTAAAGTCATTAAATAATTTAATCTCTTGCGAAACTATGTAGCCCATAGTCTAGCTTTACTATACGTGCAATAACTAAATAATGCTAGAAATAAAAAAAGGCATAAATGTATAAAAGTGAATAAAATAGCTAGCAAATATATTTTTAGTTAGTAATGTTAAGCTAGAGTTATTATATCATTAGTAATTCAATAAAACCTAGCAAAATAAAGCAATCAACAAAAAAACACAAGGAGACAAATGATGAAGCATGGAAACTTGGCATTGGCGGAGGCGGAGGCTGAGGCAAGGATTGTTCTCCTATCCATCACCAAATAAACAAGCAAGGTGGCCAATCTTAGGCATCTATGGTTCGACGATCTTCTTCTCTTATGAAGATTTGTCAAGTTATTGACGAAGATATTGAGAAACTTTGTTCTCACTTTAAGAAAGTGGTTTAGTTTGAAGATTAAGACCTATAGAAGGCAAGAGCAAGATGAAAGTTATATTCATCGATAGTTAGTCAGAGATTTAGTTTAGAATGTCTCTCTGATTCTCTTAAAATGAAATAGTGGTTGGCTGAAGATTTTAAAGTATTCTATGTGGGATGGATCACTATATATTTCGATTTCAGAGTGAAGTAGACTTATTGAAGGTAATGAACAAGGGTTCATTGAATGTTGGTGGTCATGTGCTTGCCCTAGAACCATCACGAAGGCCTCCAAATCCTCATAAGGCGGGTTGCAGTCAAGATGCTAATGGAGGAACTACCTTTGGAATTTCGATCTAAAGAGAAAATTCTAGAGATAGCTTCGGTGGCAGAGACTCTATTATGGTTGGACAATACGAAAGATAATCTACAACTTAGAAACTTTATAAGAGTTTTTATTTTAGCGGATACTAAGGAACCTCTTATTCTTAGAGTTGATTTAATGGGTGATCGTAGAGTGGAACCTCTTTGGCAAACCTTTCTTATGAGGGCATTCTGATATATTGCTTTGCTTGTAGTAGAGCAGATCATGAGGCTAATGATTGCAAGTCTGGTTTCTTAACCAAAGTAGCCTCAGTTGTTGAACAAAGAGATTCTGGAATTAGAGTAGTTGCACATGATCATTCCCCAAAAAGTCCTAATAGTGCAATTTTATCATCACCTTCTAGAGAGGCTAAGATAGATTGACTTTATGGTACATGATTAGTTGCTTAATACATGACTAGTTGCTCAAAAGACAGCGAGGAGGAGTTCCCAGATCACAGTTTCAACTTAAGTCAACTCGATACCTACATTCTAACCCGGGTTTAAAGAGCTATCCTAGATAGGGCAACTCAAAATCTGCAACCGAAATTAATGGCATAAATTTGAATTAGGGTTAGCAATCAATGGTGGAGGAAAAAATTTCAAAAGGCAAAGAGATTATGGAAGATGGATCCCTAAGGTAGTGTTTGAAATAGGGGATAAGAGAGGATATTCCCGGGATATCCCTTCTTATTCCCAAAAGCCATAACTATAAGGGATAGCTGGGAATAAAGTTAACCAAAGGGATAATCCATGGCATGGTTAACCATGGGATATTATCTTAATTTATTCCCTAAGGTAGTGTTTGATAGGAAAAATATTATCCATGGATAAGTGTACGGGATAGAGTTTATCCCCTGGCTATCCCTAGGGATATCCCTTGGCTATCCCTAGGGATATCCCTTGGCTATCCCATTGATCATATCAAATGCAAAAAGGTAAATCCATAGGATAACCTTTTTTTACTCTTATTTGAAGGGATAACCAGCTATTTCTGCATTCTCTAGGGAATAAATTGAGGGGATATCCCATGGTTAACCATGGATTATCCCTTTGGTTAACTTTATTCTCTGCTATCCCTTATAGTTATGGCTTTTGGGAATAAGAAGGGATATCCTTTGGATATCCCCTCTTATCCCCTATTTCAAACACTACCTAAGGTAGTGTTTGATAGAAAAAATATTATCCATAGATAAGTGTACGGGATAGAGTTTGTCCCCTAACTATCCCTAGGAATTTTCTTGGCTATTCCATTGATCATATCAAATGCAAAAAGGTAAATCCATAGGATAACTTTTTTTTACTCTTATTTGGAGGGATAACCAGCTATTCCTGCATTCTCTAGGGAATAAATTGAAGGGATATCCCATGGTTAACCATGGATTATCCCTTTGGTTAACTTTATTCCCAGCTATCCCTTATAGTTATGGCTTTTGGAGATAAGAGGGGATCCCCTCTTATCCCCTATTTCAAACACTACCTAAGGTAGTGTTTGATAGCCCAAAAGCTATCCCTGGATAAATGTACGGGATAGCATTTATCCAGGGGATAGCTGAGGGAATAAGCATTTTTTTAAAATTACAAGTCTGCCATCAAGGGATAACTTTAGTTGTTCCTAGGTTTCCTAGGGAATAAGTTCAGGGGATAACCCATGGTTAACCATGGGTTATCCCTTCTGGTTAAATTTTTTTTGATCTATCCCTTCTAGCTATAGCATTTGGGAATAAGAAGGGATATTCAGGGGATATCATTCCTTATCCCCCATATCAAACACTGCCTAAAGAATGCAGGAATAGCTGGTTATCCCTCCAAATAAGAGTAAAAAAAAGTTATCCTATGAATTTACCTTTTTGTATTTGATATGATCAATAGGATAGCCAAGGGATATCCCTAGGGATAGCTAGGGGACAAACTCTATCCCGTACACTTATCCATGGATAATATTTTTCTATCAAACACTACCTAAAAGGTGCTACTTCGAATATAATGCCCTCTAAATTTGTTGTTTTGGCAAATTCATCTTTGGAGGACGATAGGATCGATTCTAATATGGTGTTGAATGATCCAAAAGGAAAGAAGCCAATAGGCATTTTCCTTCAAATTAGGTGACGGATGCTGCTTTGGGGCTAAAGGACTCGATAGGCATTATGGATCTCACCTTATCTTCTCGACAACCCTTTGTCAGGAAGCTAAGAAGAAAAGAGTAAACAGGCTAAGGTCCAAAACTTGGAGTCTAAGTCAGAATTGAAGTTCTAAGTTGGGCCAAATAAGGCCAAATCCTTTGTGGGTAAACCAAGAAGTCCTAGTCTATTTGGAAGATAGATAGAGATGGAGGACTAGGGCAAAAGGAAGGCAAAACTGTGACTCCTAAAATCTCATTGGTAGCCATAGTGGATCTTATAAAAAAAAGAAGAAATCTTCATTTGTAGGCCTTGTCTATGTTGCGGCTTCATTAGGTTCACATTTCGCAACTCATTGCACTAATAGAGAGTCCACGAATGGGCAAGGGTATTAGGGGATTCTGAGCCAACAACTCTCCTAAATTCATCTAAGATTTATATGGCTATGGGTGAAGTCGATGTACCTAGCATAGGCAATCACTTACATCATGGTGGGAGTAGCCAAGCAAGGAATCATCCCATGTTGTTGTCCGAAGATGGTGGTGCTCTTTAACAGGTGTAGACACCAGAGGCTCTAATGGGTGGAACTGCGACCCAAAATGGACAAAGTCCTAATGTCTCACTTGCCAGGGAGGGTGGCATACTGGCTATTAGGGAAGAGTGTCTAATTAAATTCCTCATCTACTCAGACCCAGGTGGGCTGAGACAAACTATGGTAGGTCTACAATCAAACCTTGCAGCAGAGGAGCAAGTAGCTGGTGAGAAGAAAAGCAAGCACAGGATTCCGTAGTAACTGCTCTATCTTTCTAAGTTAATATATTGTCTGATTTAGAATTATAGGGGGGTTGCAAAGCCATATTTTTACCTTTAAGGAGAATAATGTCCTTTTATTCATTTGACATATCTATGTTGTTAGAAACTTGTTTAGTTGGGGAATCCTTGCAAAGAGTGATTAGAAGAATGGGGCCTCTTTGGAATTCTAAATTCATTGAATCTAAAGGTATATTAGATGGACTGATGGCTTTGTGGAGGAATGGCATTCAAGGACAACACTTTGTTAGTACATTACGATAATGTTTTTATCGTATTATTTCTTCTGGGGATCAAGATCCTTGAATTTTGGTAGCAGTGTATACCAGTACAAATGGGCAGAACAAAAGAAGTCTATGAGGTAAATTGAGTAATGTTCTTATCTTAAAAAAATCTACTGTTGTGGTAGGAGATTTTAACTGTATCCTGTCTCAATATAAAAGAAGAGTTAGACAATCTTTTGTATTAAGACTTGAAAGACTAGAGAATCCAGACACTTTCTTTAGGATGGTGGCTTGATTGATTTAGGCTACTTTGATTGTAATTTAACTTGGTGTTACAATAGAGATAGTAGAGCTAGGGTATGAAATGATTGGATCGAGCTGCCGCTATCGCTAGTTGGCTTCATCGCTTTTCAGAGGCTTCTGTTCAATAACTTTCTATAGTGGATCAAATCATTGTTATCTTCTTTTATCTCTTAAGGGGAGATCTTCATGTCCTAATCCATTTAGGCTTAAAAATTAATGATTAACTTATTAAAAATACTTTAGTGTTATTTGGCAAGCTTGGACCTTATTCTCTATAAAATCTCCTATGTTAAGCATGACAAAGAAATTGAGGAAAACAAAATATATTCTTAATTCCTAAAATAAAAATAATACTGAGGATATTTTTCACAAGCTAACTGAAGTAAAGAGAGAAATTTCTAATTTGCAAAAGTTGGAGGATGTTTATGATGGGTTGAGCCCTGAAAATATGCATAAGTTGAGAGAGAAGGTCAGTCTCTACCACAGACTTTTTGCTACCCATGATATCTTTTTGAGGCAAAGGTCAAGAATTCAATGGCTCCAACTAGAGGACTAGAACTTAAATTTTTTTTCATAATTCCATTATTCTACGAAGAAGGAGGAACATGATAAAGGAGTTGGACTCTTCCAAAGGTTTGCTTATTGTTGACGCCAAGTCGCCTTCCTCCAACGTCAGGGAACGGAGATCCTCCTCCGTTGCAAGCTCCTGCAAAAAAGTTTCGAAGATCGGTTACTCCGATGGGGATCCTCTAATGCTCAAGTCAGTGACTTGTAAACATATAAGAGTAAACTAGCAGAAATGAGCTAGAGAACTAGAGTTCAGGATCCTTCCCTTGTCGTGAGTGTAGGCCTTTATACCTATTCAAATGTCTCTTTTTTTTCGTTTTCAGAAGGTTGCTGACTTCGAGGTGCCTTTGTCCACTAACGGACGGAAAACAAGGCTGATAGTGATGGATCGCAATCGACACTGGGCATGTCAGAGGTGTTCCGCCTGCCTGTTACCTGCCAAGCGCGGCGCTACGGGTGGCAGGTGGACCTGGTTGTGTCAGGCATGCGCCGTTATGGAGTATGGCCACGCGCTGTTGCAGGCGAGTGGTGGACCACGTGGCCGCTGCAGGCGGTTGGTGGACCATGTGAGCGTGTTAGGCGGCTCGAGGCAGCTGGTTACCAGTCCCGGGGGTTAGACCGAAACGGGAAGCTCGAGGCCGAGGGGAACCTCGGAGGCCGAGAGGGCCTCGGGGGCCGACGCCATCCCATGAGGCCGAGGTAGGGCTCCGTCAGTTCATCGTTTACTTTGATGATGTTGGATCAGCCACATCAGATGCCCCCTTGCCCCTGAGACGAAGCGGGCCCACCCTGGAAAGGCGAAAGGGGTGTCACCTCCTAAGTGGCTGATCCCCGTCTGCTGCGAACCGCCCCTGGACACGTGTCTCTAGGCGCGGTGATAACTTAGCACGAGCGATCTGGGGAATGTGATGGGGCAGTCATTGTCGTCCGTCCGATTGCAGTGATCGTTCTCGAGGCGAGGTTATTCTCTCGAAATCCAGGAAAAGTGGCCGCCATCATCGCCATCATGACGCTGACATCAGCGGCATCCCATCATTAGCCGAAGGAAGATCATCTCACGGCCGGGTGCCTGCCGAGGCGACCCAGCCTATAGTGGGAGTCCACATAGCTGGTTAGACGAGGCGGGACGATTCAAAACTTGATAAAAATCCGAGCGAGGGCTGAATCTCGCCACTTTGCTTCAACCATCATCATCTTCCCTGGCTCTTGACCTCCCCTGCAACCCGAGAACCAGCCTCCGCCATTTTCATATCAGGTTAGCTTCCTGACCCTTTGAGCCTTCTTTCCTTTTCAAAACCCCTGCTATGGCTTCCTCCCCGTCCTGGTCCTCGTCAGTTGATCCCGAGGAACAAATCTCTCCCTCGAGGCTTCATGCCTCTCCTTCTCCTACCCTCTCGTGGTCCTCCAATCCGGAGGATCGCGCTCCTATCCAACCATGGCAAGCCGCCCATAGGGCTCCGGCACGGAGGCGCCGGGCGGCCGCTGGCCCCTCACAGAGGGTGGGGGTGGAATCCTCGACGGGGACTGCCTCCACGGTAATAGGCCATGACCTAGCTAACATTAGGGCATGTTACCAAATCCCGAGATATCGGGCTCTTCCTCCTGACCCCCGACGACAGGGTGGTCTCTTCTCGGCCCAGTAGAGTGGCCATTTATGAAATATCCTTTAGGTTAGGTCTCCGCCTGCCCTTTCATCCTTTCTTCATCAACCTCCTTGACTACTACTCTCTGACCCCCTCCCAACTAGTCCCAAACTCCCTTCGAACTATCTGCGCCTTCATCATCCTATGCCATCTCCACTCTGTCACACCTAGAATCTCCCTTTTTCGATCCTTCTACACCCTTCAGCTACAAGCGAGTTGGTGGCTGTTCCAGCCCCGACCCGGTCGTGTCCTCAAGCTGCTCCTCCCCTCCTCCGTCAAGGGATAGAAGTCCCGGTTCCTTTTTGCTAACATTGACCAAGTTAAAACTGGGTGGGGGGACCCGGACCTCAAGCCCAACTCAAACTCAACCATACTCCCGGGGGACAGGGAGGCGCTGGGGCGACTCTTGACCGCCGACATCCCCAGATACAACCTACTCCTGTTGGAGGACAACATCCGGCTGGCGGGCATCACCACCTGAAGCGGTGTGTAGCAGATGTCCCCATACTTAACCAAATTTCCTTCTTCCTTTTTCTCCCCCCCCTCCTTTTTTTTTGGCTAACTCTGATCGGTGTCGTGCAGCGATGAAACTCCCGATCGCCAAGCTTAGGAAGGTAGCCGTCAATAGGATGAGGGTCGAGGGGGAGCCAAGCGAGGGGCAGCAGGCCCCGGCCCCCAAGCGTCTGATGGTGCGGGTTTCCCAACCGCCCGAGCGATGAGAGCCTCCAACCGTTCTGGAGGTGGATTTGACGGTCGACACCCCACCGGAGGGGGTGAGAGTCGAAGGGGCAACAGAGGAGCCCCAGGTGCCTGCGAGCCAACTCCGGCGGAGGCAGAGCAGGGCCGAAGCATGGAGTCACCAGTGGCGGCGAGCCAGCCCCTTGAGGAAAGGCCGATGGGCAGCCCCCGCACATCGAGCCCAAGCAGCCCGAGCGCACCGAAGCTGCCGAGAGAAGCAGGGTCGAACCGACCCCCCACGTATTTTCTTTGATGAATGATGGGTGCCGAGCGGAGGGGCTCATGTCCTAAGCTATCTTGCCTGAGTTCCAGGAGGAGCTCAGGAACCTGGGGGCGTCCAGGTTCTTTAGGGAAGCCTTCTCGGCCCTCGTCCGGGTAAGTGACTTTTTGGCCCTTCGCTTCAAATACCCAATAGTTTGCATGGCTGACAACTTAAATGCAGGTGACAAACTCCCTGGGAGACACCATGGATGTGATCAACGAGGGGGAGGCCGTTATCCGCCAGGCCCGGCGGGATGCCGAGGAGGCCCAGGCCCGAGCTAAAGCGGCAGAAAGGGCCCTGGAATCGGCAAAGACTGACCGAACCGATGAAATAAAGAGGGCCGAGACCTGAGCGAAGACCAAAACCAACCGACTCTAGGTGGCGCTTAGTCAGCTTACGGAAGCCGAGAGCGCCATCGAGGCCCGAAACCTTTATATTGCCAAGTTGAACTTGGCCATCCAGGCGGCCGAAGATAAGGCAAGGCGTGCCGAGGAGGAGGCGGAGCACGCCAAAGAGGCAGAGAGGACGACAACCTCTCGGGTCGCGGAGATGGAGGCCAAGGTTGCAGAGATGGAGGCCGCCACCGAGGCTAGGGCCGTAGTGGCTGTGGAGGAATTTAGAGCGTCGGAGCGCTTCGCCGACGAGCTTGTCGAAGCCAATGCGGACGCTTACATCCAAGGGTTTCACGACGCCAAGGAGAAGGTGGCTCGGGTTCTGGATCTTCCTGGCGTTATGGATATCGAGCCAGACCAAGGGTCCGAGGGGGCACCTTCTGACGACGAGCCCGCAGCCAACCCTTGACCTGGCTTTGTTGTTTTCTTTTGTTTTTGTATCAAGTCTGATCCAATCGGCATTTTGTAAACATTTTACCTTCAAAAATTGTTTTTGGTCAGCTGCAATGTGTCACTTTTGAATCCTTGGGTCATTGACGTGGGACCCCTTAGGCTTTGTCGGCACCGAGGGTAGCTTTTACCCATCCACGAGCGACCTCGATTTAGTTATGTAGGGCCGGACCCCTGGGAGAGCCGAGGCCAGGACAGGGACTGTGCTGGCCTCGTGCCACCAGGCGTCGATGGGGCAGTGATCCGGTGCTGATGGGAAACTCTATTCCATTGGAATGTCAATCTTCAGACAGTGGTTGACTCGGGCCTTAGAGGACTGATGGTACATCGGCCTTGGGACACCGAGGAAGACTCGGGCTCCTGAGGGACCGATGGAACATCGTCCTTGGGACGCCGAGGAAGACTCGGGCTTCTGGGGACTGATGTAACATCGGCCTTGAGACGTCGAGGAAGACTCAGGCTTCTGGGGACCGATGGAACATCGGCCTTTGGACGCCGAAGAAGATTCGGGCTTCTGGGGACCGATGGAACATCAGCCTTGGGACGCCGAGGAAGACTCGAGCTTCTGCGGACCGATGGAATATCGGCCTTGGGACGCCGAGGAAGACTCGGGCTTCTGGGGACCGATGGAACATCGGCCTTGGGATGCCGAGGAAGACTCGGGCTTCTGGGGAAGCCGATGGTACATCGGTCTTCGACACCAATGGTACATTGGACTTGAGGTGTCGAGCTGGCCTCGGGCTTTTGGAAGCCGGTGGTACACCGGTCTTTGGTGCCAAAGGTACATTGGACTTGAGGTGCCGAGCTGGTCTTGGGCTCTTTGGGAGCTGGTGGTACACCGGTCATCGGTGCCAATGGTACATTGGACTTGAGATGCCAAGCTGGCCTCGAGCTTTTTGAGAGCCGGTGGTACACCGGTCTTCGGTACCAATGGTACATTGGACTTGAGGTGTCGAGCTGGCCTCGGGCTTTTTAGGAGCCGGTGGTATACCGGTCTTCGATGCCACTGGTACATTGGACTTTCTGTGTTGAGCTAGCCTCAGGCTTTTTGGGAGCCGGTGGTACACCGATCTTCGGTGCCAATGGTACATTGGACTTTCTGTACCGAGCTGACCTCGGGCTTTTTGGGAGCCGGTGGTACATCGGTCTTCGATGCCAATGGTACATTGGACTTGAGGTGCCGAGCTAGCCTCGGGCTTTTTGGAAGCCGATGGTATACCGATCTTCGATGCCAATGGTACATTGGACTTGAGGTGCCGAGCTAGCCTCAGACTTTTTGGGAGCCAGTGGTACACCGGTCTTCGGTGCCAATAGTACATTGCACTTGAGGTGCCGAGCTGGCCTCGGACTTTTTGGGAGCCAGTGGTATACCGATCTTTGGTGCCAATGGTACATTGGACTTGAGGTGTCGAGCTGGCCTCGAGCTTTTTGAAAGCCGATGGTACAATGGTCTTCGGTACCAATGGTACATTGGACTTTCTGTGCCGAGTTGGCCTCGGGCTTTTTGAGAGCCAGTGGTACACCAGTCTTCGGTGCCAATGGTACATTAGACTTGAGGTGCCAAGCTAGCCTCAGACTTTTTGGGAGCCAGTGGTACACCGGTCTTCGGTGCCAATGGTACATTGGACTTTCTATGTCGAGCTGACCTCGGGCTTTTTGGGAGCCGGTGGTACATCGGCCTTCGGTGCCAATGGTACATTGGACTTTCTATGCCGAGCTGGCTTCGGGATTTTTGGGAGCCGATGGTACACCGGTCTTCGGTGCCAATGGTACATTGGACTTAAGGTGCCGAGCTGGCCTCGAGCTTTTTGGGAGCCGGTGGTACACCGGTCTTCGATGCCAATGGTACATTGGACTTTCTGTGCCGAGCTAGCCTCGGGCTTTTTGGGAGCCGATGGTACACAGGTCTTCGGCGCCAATAGTACATTGGACTTGAGGTGCCGAGCTGGGCTCAGGCTTTTTGGGAGGTTGTCGGCGTTCCACGTCCATGGGAGTGGCTTTCCATCTAGCCCTTCAATTTTGTATGCTCCGTGGCGGAGTGCCTCAGCAACTCGATAGGGTCCTTCCCAGTTCGGCGCTAACTTGCCTCCTTCCGCTGGTTTTGAGACTTCAGCTCACTGAAGGACTAGGTCTTCTAGCAAAAAGGTCTTAGGGTGGACGCGAGCATTGTAATACCTGGCCGCCTGCTATCGATAGGCTGCCATCCGGCATCGTGCTCGATCCCGTACCTCCTCCACGAGGTCAAGGTTGGCCCGCAACTGGTTTGGGTTGTCTTCCTCGCTGTATGCCTCCATCCTAGGGCTCAGGGAGCCGATCTCTACGGGAATGATAGCTTCAGACCTGAAGACGAGGCTGAAGGGAGTCTCTCCAGTTGGGGCTCACGGCGTTGTGTGGTAGGCCCACAACACATTGGGGAGCTCTTCCACCCACCGTCCTTTGAAGTCATCTGGCCGGGCTCTTAATCCTTGGAGAATGATACGGTTGGTCACCTCGGCCGTCCCATTGGTCTGAGGATGACCAACGAAGGTGAACCGCTGATAGATGTCTAGCTCGGTGCAAAATCCTCGGAAGGGTGCATTATCAAACTGCCGGCCGTTGTCGGTGATCAAGGTATGTGGTAGCTCGAACCGACATATTATGGACTTCCAGAAGAATGACCTTACCTTGCTTTCGATGATTTTGGCGAGTGCTTCGGCCTCTACCCATTTGGTGAAGTGGTCAACGGCTACTAACAGAAATTTGCGCTGACCTGAGGCTGAGGGAAAAGGTCCCAAGATGTCCATACCCTACTGGGCGAAGGGCCAGGGTGCCGTCAGGGGGGTCAGCTGGGACGTCGGCTGCCACTGGATGTTGGCATGCCACTGGCAGCTATCGCACTTCTTGATGAGCTCGGTCGCATCCTTCCTCATGGTCAGCCAGTAGTACCCCTGCTGCAAGGCTTTGTACGCCAGGGCTTTGCCCCCAGATGAATTTCATAGATGCCCTCATGGATTTCTTGCAGGATGTAATCAGCTTTCGCAGGACTGACGCACTTGAGGACCGGGTACGAGAACGACCTTCAGTAGAGCTTTCCATCCATTATCAAGAACTTCGGGGCTCGCCGCCTGAGCAACCTAGCCTCAGCTGGGTCTTCAGGGAGGGCACCATCAGTTAGGTATCGGACGTAAGCGTCCATCCAAGAGGGCTCCTGCTCGATCGACAGTGCCTCCTCTATTGCTTCAATGCTCGGGACTTGCAGGTGCTCCATGTACATCCTTCCCAAGGTCCATCGGCCGAAGTGGCCAAGCGGGATAGCACATCAGCCCTAGCATTCTCCGCTCGGGGATGTAGCTGACGCGGAAGTAGAAAAACTGAGAGGCCTGGGATTGCACTTTGCTAAGGTAACGGGACATAGTCGGGTCTCTAGCCTCGTACTCCCCAGCGACCTGCCCAGAGACAAGCTAAGAGTCCGTGAAGGCCCTCAGATGCTTCGCACTGAGCTCCTTGGCTAGCTTCATTCATGCCAACAAGGCTTCATATTCCGCCTGATTGTTGGTGGCTAGGAAAAGAAATCGGAGGGCATACTCCACCACCTCCCCCTTGGGGCTCGCAAGAATGAGTCCAATCCCGCTCCCTTGAGAATTCGACGCTTCATCTATATGAAGGATCCAGTCTTTCTTCCCTGCCTCCTCGGCCCTAGGGGACTCCACGCGCGCCTCCAGGTGCGACTCCTCCAGATGCTTCTCGGCCCACGTGCACTCGATCAAAAAATTGGCTAACACCTAGGACTTCATTGCAGACCTCGGCCGAATGGACAAGTCAAACTCTCCCAACTTGATGGCCCACTTGGCTAGCTGACCGGAAGTGTCAGGATGAGACAAGATAGTCCGAAGAGGTTGGTCCGTGAGCACCACGATTGGATGAGCTTGGAAGTAAGGTCGAAAGCGCTGAGTGGAGACAACCAAGGCAAAGATGATCTTCTCGGTCTTGAAGTATCTGGTCTCAGCATCATGAAGTACTTTGCTGGTGTAGTATACCGGCTTCTGCGCTCCGTCGGCATCCATGTGAACAAGCATGGAGCTGATGGCCTCAGGGGAAGCCGCAAGATACAGAAAGGTTCCTTTCTGCCCCTCGACTTAGACAGTAGCGGAGGAGTGGATAGAAATTTCTTTAGCTTCTCAAAGGCTTCCTAATATTCCTTCGTCCACTCGAAGCTATTGACCTTGCGCAACGCCTTGAAGAAAGGTAGACACCTTTTTGCCAATTTGGATAGGAAACGGCTCAAAGCCGCCACCCTCCCCGTCAGGCGTTGCACCTCCTTTTTGTTAGCCGGAGGCCTCATGTCTAAGATGGCTCGGATCTTATCGGGGTTGGCCTTGATTCCTCGCTGCATCACCATGAAGCCCAGAAGCTTACCTTCTGCAACCCCGAGGCACACTTGCGGGGGTTCAGCCTCATCTGGTATCAACAGAGATTGCCGAAGGTC
Source organism: Calamus simplicifolius (assembly GCA_900491605.1). NCBI lineage: Eukaryota > Viridiplantae > Streptophyta > Magnoliopsida > Arecales > Arecaceae > Calamus > Calamus simplicifolius. Next base: position 78,905 of record UESW01002847.1, on the reverse strand, counting down.
TCCGCAAGGTCGGCGACATGGTCGGCAGCATAGATGCTCTTGGTCAGCATGTCGTCCATGTATACCTCCATATTACACCCGATCTGGTCCTCAAAGACCTTGATCATTAACCTCTAATAAGTGGCCCCGACATTCTTCAACCCAAATGGCATCACCTTGTAGCAATATATCCCCTTTTCAATTACAAAGAAGGTCACCTCTTCATCAGTCGAGTCCATCCTGATCTGGTTGTACCCCGAGAACGCGTCCATAAAGCTGAGGGTCTCGTGGCCGAATGTAGCGTCTACCAACTGGTCAATCCGAGGCAGCGGGAAGCTATTCTTGGGGTATGCTTTATTGAGGTCAGTGAAGTCCATGCACATCCTTCAACTCCCACTGGTTTTGCGGACCATCACGACGTTCGCCAGCTAGTCGGGGTAGTGCACTTTGCGAATGTGGCCAGCTGCCATAAACTTACACACCTCCTCATTTATGTCCTTCTGTCTGTCTGGGGCGAAGCTCCTCTTCTTCTGCCAAATGGGTCGGCACTCCGGCTTGATATTGAGTTGATGGGTAATCACCTCCTTCGGGATGCCTGGTATGTCGGACACCGACCAGGCGAAGATGCCAGCGTTAGCATGTAGGAAAGCGAGGAGTTGGCTATGGGCTTCCTCCGGAAGCAGGGCCCCAATCTGGATGGCCTACGTCAGGTCCTCCCTCAGGGGGATGGCTAGCAGGTGCTCGGTCGGTTCCTCCCTTCTCTCCGAGTCCCGCGGGTCCAGCGCTTCTGGTGCAGGTGCAGAAATCGCTCCATGCGGAGTGGGGGCTATGTGGTAGCAAAGCGGTGGTGGGTTCTGCTCCCTCCATATCTCCCCGACCCCCTCACTGATAGGGAACCTCACCAGGAGCCTTTTGGTGGAGATAATAGCGTCCAGGAGGTTAAGTCCGGGCCTTCCGAGTATGGCGTTGTAGGCAAGGGGCACCCGGATCACAAGGAAGCTCATAAATATTGTACTTTGACGCGAGGGCATCCCAGCCGTGACAGGGAGAGTGATCTCTCCCTCGACCCTTATGGAGTCTCCGATGAACCCCATCAAGGACGTGGTGACAGGTTGGAGCAGGTCGGGAGACAGGTTCATACAAACAAAAGAATCGTAACTCAAAACGTCCACCAAGCTTCCACTGTCAACCAAAATTCTTTTTACAGGATGCTTAGCGATCGTCATGGACACGACGACGATGTCATCATTTTTGTTGACCACCCCCTCTAGGTCCCTTTCAGAAAATGGAATTATAGAATCTAACCCCTCCTCCCCTCTCGGCCTCTTGGACGGGCCTCCTGCCCCCCAGGAAATCATCGCCACCGTCTTCTCAGTTGGAGCATTGTTGATCATCGACGGCGGAGGTGCTGACGGGTCAGGAGTACTCGGGTTGTTCCTCTAAATGAACTTCCCTAGGTGGCTTCGTTGGATGAGGTCCTCTATCGCCTTCTTCAGCTGGCGATAGTTATCGGTGTCGTGGCTGTGGTCTCGATGGTAGCGGCAGTACAGGTTCTTGTTGCGGGGGGTCTTTGGGTTCAGCGGAGGAGGTTGTAGCAGGTACGACTCACCCTCAATCTCAAGCAAGATATGGGAGATGGGAGCGAGCAAGGGAGTGAACGGGCCGTCCCTCGGCACGGGAGACCGAGGATGGTTGTCTGGTCGCCGGGGAGGCTCGGACCTCCTATGAGCTCAGGACGAGCCGGCTTTTTGATGGTGCTCCTGTTAGCCTCGTGTCGAGAGGAGTCAGCCTCGTCGGCGCAGATATACTTTTGGGTCTGGCTCAAGAGCTCGGCGTAGGAGCCGGATGGCTTCTTGTCGAGGGAGTACGCAAAGCAGGAGGGACAGAGCCCTCGCTTCAAGGCCAAAGTGGCCACGGAGTCTTTGAGGTTGTAGACCTCCAGGGCTGCTTCTTTGAACCGGATGACATAGTCCCGCAGGGACTCGCCACTCTTTAGATGGACGGAAAAGAGGTTGTCTGCCACCCTGGGTATCTTCCAGTAGGCGTCAAAATGGGCCAAGAAGGCCCTCTCCAGCTAACGGAAGGAGTTGATACTCCACGGCGGAAGGCGAGAGTACCAGGTTTGGGCAGCCTTCCTCAAGGTAGTGGGGAAGGCAATGTAGAGAAGTGAGTCGGTTGCCCTCTGGACCTGCATGAGGACCTTGTAGCTCTCCAAATGATCTAAGGGATCGGTGGTCCCGTCATACGGGTCCAGTTGAGGAAGATAGAACTGGGTTGATATTGGTTCCTCCATGATGCAACGGGACAGCGGTGGCTGGCTGTCATAGTCTACCTCTAGTGGGTTGGTGATCCAGCGGCTGAGCTCCTCCAGCCGCTGGTTGTACTCGTTGAGCCAGCGTTCAACCCGTCGGGCTATTCGGCCGTTGAAGGACCCCTCCCTCGAGGATTCTAAGGAGGGGGAAAAATGGCGGCGATGTTGACGGGGGTGCTCCGCCTCCCTCCCGTGCCGCCACCTAGGAGAAGCACTGGCGTGGTGAGAGGGCGACCGGGGCCTCTTGGATACCTCCCGATGGTGAGGCCTAGGCGAAGTACGGTGGTGGCGAGCTTCTCGGACGGAAGACCTCCCCCAAGAAGAATGCTGGCTAGGTTGGACCACTCCTAGAACTGATGGGAGTGGCTCCGGTCGCTGCACGGCCGTCGGTTGCTGCTGCAGGACTTGGACTGTCGCTACCAAAGACTTAACTTGCATGGTGAGGGTGGCAAGCCGGTCTTCTTGAAGCTGCTGCGGTGATGGTGCAGAGACGTCGGTGGGAGGAGCGGAGGAGGGGCCGACTGCCAACGGATCAGCCCCCTGACGCTGCCCCCAAGCATGACTGGTGGAGACCTCCTGCGCACAGGTCATCACCATTGCTTGAGAGCTCGGAGAGAGAGAAGTTGCTGCTGACAAGTTCGAAGTTTTTTTCTTTGTCACCCCCTACCTGACGTGCCAATCTATTGACGCCAAGTCGCCTTCCTCCAACGTCAGGGAATAGAGATCCTCCTTCGTTGCGAGCTCCTATAAAAAAGTCCCTGGAGATCGGTTGCTTCGGTGGGGACCCTTCGACGCTCAAGTCAGCGACTTGGGAACAGACAAGAGTAAACTAGCAGAAATGAGCTAGAGAACTAGAGTTCAGGATCCTTTTCTTGTCGTGAGTGTGGGCCTTTATACCTGTTCGAATGTCTCTTTTTTCCCATTTTCAGAAGGTTGCTGACTTTAAGGTGTCTTTGTCCACTAACGGATGGAAAGTAAGGCTGATAGTGATGGGTCGCAACCGACACTGGGCATGTCAGAGGTGTCTCGCCTCACCTGCTACTTGCCAAGC
>UESW01002847.1:0-67015 GCA_900491605.1 Calamus simplicifolius | reverse complement strand
GAGACTTGGTCCTTCGACGGGCCGAGGTCTCGAAGCCAGCTGAGGGAGGCAAGTTAGCCCCAAACTGGGAGGGGCCTTACCGGATCACCGAGACGCTCCGTCACGGAGCTTATAAAATCGAAGAATTTGATGGGACGCCACTCCCTAGGACGTGAAATGCGGATAATCTCCGTCGGTATTATCAGTAATGTATTCCTCCTTTCATGTTAAGTATCATCCTTGTGTTCACTTGGGTTTTCGCCCCTTGTTCAATATTAACGAGATTCGATGTTATCTACTTAAATCTTCACAGCAAGCCCTGCACTAGCCAGGCACAAAGCCCAGTGTACCACTGGCAGAGCAGTGTGCCACTGGCTCTCAACAACAAAAGCCCGGCACCCCGTCGGCACTCAAAGGCCTGCACTAGCCAGGCACAAAGCCCAGTGTACCACTGGCAGAGCAGTGTGCCACTGGCTCTCAACAACAAAAGCCCGGCACCCCGTCGGCACTCAAAGCCCTGCACTAGCCAGGCACAAAGCCCAGTGTACCACTGGCAGAGCAGTGTGCCACTGGCTCTCAACAATAAAAGCCCGGCACCCCGTCGGCACTCAAAGCCCTGCACTAGCCAGGCACAAAGCCCAGTGTACCACTAGCAGAGCAGTGTGCCACTGGCTCTCAACAACAAAAGCCCGGCACCCCGTCGGCACTCAAAGTCCTACACTAGCCAGGCACAAAGCCCAGTGTACCACTGGCAGAGCAGTGTGCCACTGGCTCTCAACAACAAAAGCTCGGCACCCCATCGGCACTCAAAGCCCTGCACTAGCCAGGCACAAAGCCTAGTGTACCACTGGCAGAGCAGTGTGCCACTGGCTCTCAACAACAAAAGCCCGGCACCCCATCGGCACTCAAAGCCCTGCACTAGCCAGGCACAAAGCCCAGTGTACCACTGGCAGAGCAGTGTGCCACTGGCTCTCAACAACAAAAGCCCGGCACCCCATCGGCACTCAAAGCCTTGCACTAGCCAGGCACAAAGTCCAGTGTACCACTGGCAGAGCAGTGTGCCACTGGCTCTCAACAACAAAAGCCCGGCACCCCGTCGGCACTCAAAGCCCTGCACTAGCCAGGCACAAAGCCCAGTGTACCACTGGCAGAGCAGTGTGCCACTGGCTCTCAACAACAAAAGCCCGGCACCCCATCAGCACTCAAAGCCCTGCACTAGCCAGGCACAAAGCCCAGTGTACCACTGGCAGAGCAGTGTGCCACTGGCTCTCAACAACAAAAGCCCGGCACCCCGTCGACACTCAAAGCCCTGCACTAGCCAGGCACAAAGCCCAGTGTACCACTGGCAGAGCAGTGTGCCACTGGCTCTCAACAATAAAAGCCCGGCACCCCGTCGGCACTCAAAGCCCTGCACTAGCCAGGCATAAAGCCCAGTGTACCACTGGCAGAGCAGTGTACCACTGGCTCTCAACAACAAAAGCCCGGCACCCCATTGGCACTCAAAGCCCTGCACTAGCCAGGCATAAAGCCCAGTGTACCACTGGCAGAGCAGTATACCACTGGCTCTCAACAACAAAAGCCCAGCACCTCGTCGGCACTCAAAGCCCTGCACTAGCCAGGCATAAAGCCCAGTGTACCACTGACAGAGCAGTGTACCACTGGCTCTCAACAACAAAAGCCCAGCACCCCGTCGGCACTCAAAGCCCTGCACTAGCCAGGCATAAAGCCCAGTGAGCCGCTGGTGGAGCGGTGCACCACCGGCTCTTCACAACCAAGACCCGACACCCGACAGCACAGTCCCGCTAGTCAGGGCATTGTACCGGTAGCCCCAAGGAGCCTACCTACCTAACCTCTAACCGGCGGCGTTCCCGCTCCGAGAATTCAACCCTCCCTGGCTCTAAACTTTCAGGTTTAAACAGCTAGGATGGGCTGGTTCGGGTGGGAGTTGCCCCCGATACTATTAGAGCTAATGGGGCGATAAGGCTACATATCAATCGATGAAGTCAGTGACAATTCAGAAGGCGTTTTGAAGAGTATTTTCATTGATTGAGAGAGACTACAAAATGCCGACGTTGTCGGGCTTACAAAAACAAAAAAAAAGGGGCAAAATTACAAGTGCGAGCTCACGGCTCTGCCGGCGCGGGCTCATCATCAGAAGGGGCCAAGTCAGATAACCGCTCCAATTCAACCTCCAGGGCCCGGGGGAAGTTCAGGTCTCTGGCCACCTTCTCTTTGCCGTGCTGGAACCCGTCAAGAAATACCACTGCCGAAGCCTCGGCCAAGTCGTCTGCGAAGCGCCCGGACGCCTTGTATTCCTCTATGAGCCCAGCAGCTCGGGTTTTCTCTACGGCAAGGGCTTCCGCCGCGATCCTCTCGGCCTCCCGAGCGCGGCTTACCTCCTCCTCGCATCGGCAGGTTTCCTCCCTCACCACTCTGGCCTCTTCCCTCGCCGCTCTTGCCTCTTCCGCCGCCGCGCCCGCCCGATTTTCAGCCTCCTGGAGAGCTGAGGTTAATTCGGAGATGTGCATATCTCTGGCCATGACAGCGCTCACAGCCTCCGTCATTTGGGAGAGCACTGCGCGTGCACGGTCGGCTTCAATCTTCGCCCGGCTCTGGGCGACCTTCACCTCGCTCGCACAGGTGTCTTTGACCGACTCCAGCGCCTTCTCGGCCACCTCCGTACGGCACTGGGCCTCCTCAACCTCTTTCTGCGTCTCCCGCAGAAGATTTTGCCCTCCGCGAATCACCTCCCTGGTGGCCTTTAAGGAGTGCACGATCTGCACGTATGAGCCCCAGGTCAGCGAGGTAAAATGTGTATATGTATGAGATAAAAGGTAAGGGGCGAGAAGATCGCTTACCCTGACGACGGCGGCGTAGGAGTCCCGAAAGAACGCGCCCGCTCTCTGGTGGCTGAGGTCCTCAATGATCCTAGGATCAAAGACTGGGCCCAAGGCTTGCTCAGCCCAGTGGCATCATCCAGAGAGTTTCGGGGCGACCTAGGCTCATCCTCGCCTCCCTCCGCCACCTCGGCTGTCCCTGGTTCCTCGCGCGGGCCACCTCTGGGCGACCCCTCGGAGGGTGGACTTGCGGGGCCAGACGGTCCCTCACCCCAGTCCCTGGTGGCGTATGGTGGGGTCGATCCCCCAGGAGCCGGGAGTTCTTCAGCCGGTATGGACTCCCTCACGACTGGCTCTCCAGCGGCGGCTCCCGCGGTCGTTCCCACCTCTGGAGGAGTGTCGACTGTGAGGTCGACCTCTGGGACAACCGGGACATTTTGCGGAGCCGGGGATGGGGAGACTAGTGCCGGAGGGGAGGCACGGGCCATCGGGCGCTTCGAGGCTGGGGCCTGCTGACCTCCGGATGGCCCTTCCCGGGCCCTTTTCTTGGAGGCGGCTCTCAACAGCTTTGCCACCGGTATCTTCATCACTGCGTGATATAAGTTGGGTTTTCAGAACAAAATTCAAAAAAAAAAAAAAAAGAGAGAAGGAAAGGGACAAAGGAGCGGAGTTTTCGGCTAAGGGTGGAAGGGGCTTACCCCGGTGGGAGATGAGGCCCGCCGACTCCAGGTTGTCCTCCGATAGCAGTAGAGTGTATCGGGGAATCTCGATGGCTAGCAATAATCCCAATGCCTCCTGGTCCCCAGGCTGGATCGCAACGGCATTCCCCCGGAGGTCGGGGTCTCCCCACTGGGGCCGGACTTGATCAACATTGGCAAAGAAGAAGCGGGATTTCCATCCCTTAATCGACGAAGGGAGAAGGAGCTTTAGGACCCTATTGGGTTGGGGCTGGAACAGCCACCAACCCTTTTGGGCTCGGAGGGAGTAAAAAGATCGGAACAGACTGATTCAGGGGGTGACGTTTAGGTGATGACAGAGAATGGCGAAGGCACTAACGACACGGTAAGAGTTTGGAACTAGCTGGGAAGGGGTCAAAGAATAGAAGTCGAGGAGATTGACGAAGAAGGGGGAAAAGGGGCCGGAGACCCGCCTGTAAGCAGATCTCGTAAAGAGCCACCCGACCGGGTCGGGAGGAGATGACCCTGTCGTCGGGGGTTGGCGGGAATAGCTTGATCTCCCTGGGGATCCCATTGCGGGCCCGGATCCTTTCCAGGTCCAACCGTGTCATTATGGAGGCTATCCCCTCTGGGGACTCCTCCACCCTCGAGGAGGCACTGGCCTCCAGCCGGCGGCCCCTCGATGGGGCTCCACCGGTGACCCGTCGCCGGGCTAGAGGGATGCGGTCCTCTGAATCAGAGGACCACTCAATTGGGGGAGAGGGAGTAGGAGAGATACGACGGCTTACAGAGGGAGGACAGTTCTCAGAACTGCCCTCCGAGGTCCAGGAGGGGGAACTCATAAGTGAGGAGGTAAGCCTAAGGTGGGGAAAGCTGACCTGGGAGAAGAAAGACCAGGCGCGGGCTTGCAGGTTGCAGAGGAAATTGGGGAGCGAGCGAGGAAGAAGACAATGGCAAGGCGGTATGGCGTCAGTTCCCCCCCCTTTTTTACCTAGCTTTATCGGGCTTTCAAAACGTCCTGCCATGTCTCGTCGGCCGCGTGGCTCCTTGCCATACGCTGGCTCGCCTTGAGGAACGCCCCGGCGCATGGTGCGGCACGACCCAGCCAGTGGTGGGACCCCGCTGATGTCGCCGTAATGAAAGGAAATGATGGTGCAGCTTTTCGTGCGAGCCCCGAAGGGCCTGTCCTCACTTTCGAGGGCGATCACGGCAGGCAGTGTACGGAAGGCCGCCTCCTTACATTCCCCATACTGTCCGCATAAAAGACAAGGACGGGGATCAACCACGTGGAGAATGCCCCTTGAGCCTCAGCGGTGGGACCCACTTCGCCCCAGGGGCGAGGGGGCATCTGATATGACTGATCCCACGTCGTCAAAATAGACGGTAACGGCGGCTATTGACCTCGGGACCCTCTCGGGGTTGGGGCGCATCAGCATTCCCCCACCCCCGGGACCCCCTCAGGGTGGCTGGGTGGGGCCATCAGTCCTTGACCCCGGGACCCTCTCGGGGTCGGGGTGCATCAGCATTCCCCCACCCCCGGGACCCCCTCGGGGTGGCTGGGTGGGGCCATCAGTCCTTGACCCCGGGACCCTCTCGGGGTCGGGGCGCATCAGCATTCCCCCACCCCCGGGACCCCCTCGGGGTCGCTGGGTGGGGCCATCAGTCCTTGACCCCGGGACCCTCTTGGGGTCAGGGCGCATCAGCATTTCCCCACCCCCAGGACCCCCTCGGGGTCGCTGGGTGGGGCCATCAGTCCTTGACCCCGGGACCCTCTCGGGGTCAGGGCGCATCAGCATTCCCCCATCCCTGGGACCCCCTCGGGGTCGCTGGGTGGGGCCATCAATCCTTGACCCCGGGACCCTCTCGGGGTCGGGGCGCATCAGCATTCCCCCACCCCGGGACCCCCTCGGGGTCGCTGGATGGGGCCATCAGTCCTTGACTCCGGGACCCTCTCGAGGTCGGGGTGTGCTGGCATTTCCTTATCCCCGTGACCCTCACCGACCTCGGGTGCGCCAGCGTTCTCCCACCCCTGGGACCCCCTCCGGCTCCAGGGTGGGGAGTCATCAGCGACCAGCATGCAACTCAACTGCCAAGGAAAACAACAACTACCAGGTTGCACGGTGCTCACACATGATTTTCAGCGCATGGCCATACCTCGCCACGGTGTACGATTCGGTACTCCCGTGATTGCGCCCCGTTACGGAGGGCCATGCCTCATAACGGTGTTTGGCGCGTTGCATGCCCCTGTGCATGGCAATGCCTCGCCACAGCGTACGATTCGATACTCCCATGATTGCGCCCCGTTACGGAGGGCCATGCCTCATAACGGAGTTTGGCACGTTGCATGTCCCTGTGCATCACCATGCCTTGCTACGGCGTACGTTTCGCTACCACTGGCAATGGTGCCCGGTCCTATCAACCGACGGCGTGCACTGAACGCCTTCACAGTTACCGGACACATATGATACCACACGCAGCGATGGTACGATGGTGATCTTCCAGAGCTGTAAGCTAGGGTATTCGGACAGGTATAAAGGCACATGCTCACATTGTAAGTAGGATCTGAACTCTGGTTTTTCTGAACTTTCTTCCTTCCAGCAAAAACCTTAACCGCCTCAGCTCTTCTTCGCTGGAGCGGTTCTCTGTCTGAGCCCAAGTGACTGACTTGATCGTCGGAGGGTCCCCACCGGCGCCACCGGTCTCCGGGGACTTTTCTTGCAGGACTTCGAGGAGAAGGACGTCCGTCTTCCCTGACGTTTGAGGAAGGTGACTTGGCGCCATCAGCTATGAAACTAGATACGGAGAGAGAGAGAGCATATGATAGGATTCATTGGAACAATCATTTTGTTGTTCTTCATCATTTTAAATTCTTAGGTAGGGTGATTCATTGAACTAGCAATTTTGTATAGGAGTCAAAATATGTAGTTCTTATCAATGGGACTCCATCTAATTTCTTCAAATCCACCAGGGGTCTAAGATAGGGAAGTCTTCTTTCTCCTCATCTTTTTAGCTTCGGTACTAAATTGTTATCTAAAGAAATTCTCAAGGCAATATCTAACTATAGAATCAGAGGATATAGATTGGGCAGAGGATCAGCTCCTCCAGTGAGTCACCTAATGTTTATAAATGATTATTTATTATTGTCTAATGCAAAGAAGAGAGACTGTCTAGCTTTCAGGAAGATATTAGAAGAAGATATTGTCAATAATCTGATCAATCAGTTAATGTTAAAAGATAATGATGTTAGTTAGTTAGTATTTTATTTTATTTTATTTAGTCTGAGTTAGTTTTTTAAATAATGGGCCTATCTTTTTATGATTTGATAGGATAGCCTTAGATGGATAAGATCATAAGAGGATTATGCTTATCCGTAGAAACAATATTTATATGGTGAATGAAATGTAATAGATCAATTTTATTCTTGAGAGAAAACCCTTCTTCTTCCTTGATTTTTCTTTCCAAAATAATCTGAGTTGAAAAACAATCCCAACAAAATTTGGTATTAGAGCCTGATTCCCCGATTCTATCATATCCAAAACAAAGTCGTGAAAAAAATCTAAACAAAGAATTCACGGCCTTCTCAGCCTCTTTCTCGCTCATCCTCGTCTTTACGCAAAGGATTCACGGCCTTCTCAGCCTCTTTCTCGCTCATCCTCGTCTTTACACAAAGGATTCACGGCCTTCTCAGCCTCTTTCTCGCTCATCCTCGTCTTTACACAAAGGATTCACGGCCTTCTCAGCCTCTTTCTCGCTCATCCTCGTCTTTACCGTCGACGATCAAGATCCACGAAGAAGTTCGTGCCGCTCATTTTCGTCCCAAGAAGTCTTGCACTTTTTGCCGCAGACTCATCAAGCATAGGCTTCGTTGAAGACAGAAGAGGACTCTCTCACGGCACTTGTTCTGAGTTGGAACCTGATCGCGTTCTTCAAGGCCTTAAAAGGAGATCCCATTGCTGGCCTCTTTCCCCAAAGCGACAACAACAACAAAAAAAAAAAGAAAAAAGATATTGACTGCCATCTCCCTCTTCACATGTAGTGGAGTTTGAAGAGTCAAAAGCATCTATCGGCCATCGTAACAGCATCGAAAAGGAGGAGAAATGAGTTTTTTTTGACTGCCTTAAAAAAAGGACGGAACACGGGAGACCAGGTGCTTCTTCTCTACTCCTTTCTTCTTCGTCTTTCGTTTACTATTTTTGTTTGAGTCCCGCGGCGCGAGGAGATAAAAGGCATAACAAACAGAAGTGATCAACATAAAAATGGTGCAGAAAAAATTGCTACAAAAAATTTATGGCAACTCTAAGCAATATTGGTATAAATATACACCAACCTTCTATCCCTATTTTTGATAGAGAAAATTATGATTATTAGAGCATCAAAATAAAGACCCTTTTTATTTCACAAGAAGTATGAGATCTAGTTGAGAATGGGTACGAAGACCCAGTAAATCCAACAAATAATCAGAAGGAGCAACTGAAGGACTACAAAAAGAAGGATGCCAAAGCTTTGTTCTTTATCCAACAAGTTGTATCTGAGAAAATTTTTTCCAGAATTATTAGAGCCACCAAATCAAAGGAGGCATGGGATATCTTGCAGGAGGAATTTCAAGGCAACATAAAGGTAAGAGCTATCAAACTTTAAACTCTAAGAAAAGAGTTAGATAATTTGAGAATGCAAGAAAATGAAAAATTGAAGGATTACTTCTCCAAAATTACGGAGACTGTTAATCAAATGAAGAGCTATGGTGAAACCATCACCGAGCGAAGAATATATAAAAAAATCTTGGCTAGTTTATCTCCAAAATTTGATACAATAGTTGCAATTATTGAAGAATCTAAAGATCTTTCTGAATTAAGTGTTCATGAATTAATGGGATCTCTTGAAGCTCATGAGCAAAGATTGTTTAGGCTAAAAGAATCATCAATTGAAAGTGTCTTTCAATCTAAACTCAAAGTGGTTGATGAAAATTCTCAAAAAGAATCATCTAGTCATGCTTCAGTCAAAAGAGAGTCATTCAGAGGTGAAAACCAAAATAGGGGAAGAGGAAGAAATATGAAAGGAAGAGGTAGAAAAATGCAAAGAAATAATTTTTAAAAAAGGTAATATGATGAGAGCACTCAACAAAGGTGTAATATATGTAAAAGGTCTTCTCATGCTGAAAAAGATTGTTGGTTTAGGGGAAAACCCCAATGTTATAATTGCAAAAAGTTTGGACATGTTCAAAAGATTGCAGGTACAAAGCAAATGAACAAGCACACTTCTCAGAAGAAAATAAAGGTCAGCAAAGCACACTATATGCATGTCAAACTGCAGAAGAGCAAAGTAATAATATGTGGTATCTTGACAGTAGTTGCAGCAATCACATGACTAGTGACAAGTCTATTTTTGTGAACATTGACAGTTCTTCAATTTCACAAGTGAAGATGGGAAATGGTGCAATAGTCCAAGCAAGAGGCAAAGGCACAATTGAAATCAATACTAAGAAAGGAAGAAAATTCATTCATGATGTTTTACTTGTTCTAGATTTGAAGCAAAATCTCTTGAGTGTTGGACAGCTGATTGAGCATGGGCGTATGGTACACTTTGAAAATAATGTTTGCAAGTTATATGACAGAGGGATGAAAAAGCAACTTATGGCAAAAATCAAGATGGAGAAAAATAGAAGTTTTCCTCTTATTTTGCATTATGCAAAGGATGCTGCATGGAAGATGGAGGTAAATGATGAGTCATGGTTATGGCACAAAAGGTTTGGGCACTTGAATTTTCAAAGTTTGAGAAGTCTACATTAAAAGAATATGGTGTATGGTCTACCAGCAATACATGACAAGGAAGAACCTTGTGAAGGAGTGCACTTGGAAAACAACATAGAAAGGCATTTCCAAAAGAGCATGTATGGAAAGCCAAAGCACCATTGGAGCTTATTCATACTGACATATGTGGGCCTATGAAAACTCCTTCTCATGCAGGTAACATTTACTTCATTATTTTTATTGATGACTATTCAAGGATGATATGGGTATATTTTATGAGACATAAATCAGATGCATTTCTTATCTTTAAGAAGTTTAAAAATTATGTGGAAAGACAAAGTGGGCATTATATCAAGGTGCTGAGAAGTGATAGAGGTGGTGAATACAATTCAAATGAATTTGAGAAATTTTATGAAGATGATGATATACAAAGATAATTGACTATTAGCTATACACCAGAGCAAAATGGTGTTGCAGAAAGAAAGAATCGTACTATTATTGAGATGTCTAGATCTATGCTCAAAGACAAAGGCCTTCCAAATTCTTATTGGGCAGAAGCAGTGAATACAACAGTTTATCTGATGAATAGATGTCCAACAAAAGCTCTTTAAAATAAGACAACATTTGAAGCCTGGTATGGTAGAAAGCCTTCAGTGAAACATTTCAAAATCTTTGGATGTGTGTGCTATGCACATATTCCAAAGGAAAAGAGACATAAACTTGATGAAGTAAGTGAAAAATGTATCTTTATTGGATACAGTTCTAAATCAAAGGTTACAGACTTTTCAGCTTGAAGCAAAATTAAGTGATCATAAGAAGAGATGTTATTTTCAATGAAAAAGTTGCTTGGGATTGGAAGCAAAAGAAAGTTGAAGAAAATATTATTTCTCTAGATGAAGAAATTCATGATGCTCAAAATGAAGAAAATAAGGTTGAAGGTTCACCACATACTACTTCAAGTTCAAGTCCATCTTCAAGTTCTACTCCTATAAAAATGAAAGGTTAAGTGACATTTATGCTTCTTGTAATTTCTGCATGATTGAGCCTGAAACTTATGAAAATGCTATGCATGAAGAAGTGTGGAATAAGGCAATGCAAGAAGAAATCAATATGATTGAGAAGAACAAAACTTGGGAATTAGTGAAGAAACCAAGTGATAAGAAAGTCATTGGCTTGAAGTGGATCTACAAAACAAAACACAATCCAGATGGCACCATTCAAAAACACAAAGCAAGATTAGTAGCAAAGGGATACTCTCAATTACCTGGTATTGATTATCAAGAAACTTTTGCACCTGTTGCTAGACATGATACAATTAGAACTATTTTTCTATAGCAACTAATAAAAGTTGAAAACTACATCAACTAGATGTAAAGTTTGCATTCTTGAATGGAGTATTAGAAGAAGAAATTTATGTTGAACAACCTCAAGGCTTCATCATCAAAGGTCAAGAAAATAAGATATACAAGTTAAAGAAAGCATTATATGGGCTAAAGCAAGCACCCAGAGCATGGTACTCTCAAATTGACACCTACTTCAATGAAAAAGATTTTCTAAAAAGTCCAAGTGAACCAACACTTTATGTGAAGAAGCAAGGTAATGATATTCTCATTGTCTCTCTTTATGTTGATGATTTAATTATTACTGGTAACAATGAGAATATGATCTTGACTTTCAAAAATGATATGATGAGAAGATATGAAATGAATGATATGAGTTTGCTTCATTATTTTTGGGAATTGAAATAAGTCAAAGAAAAGATGGTATATTTATCAGTCAAAAGAAGTATGTAGAAGGCATTCTCAAGAAATTTAATATGGAAAATTGTAATAGTATGGAATCACCTTTTGTGGTAAATGATAAGTTGATAAAAGAAGATGAAAGTGGTGAAGCAAATGCACAATTATACAGAAGCATTATTGGAAGCTTATTATATCTAACAATTACAAGACCAGATATTATGTTTGCATCAAGTTTACTTTCAGATTTATGCAAAAGCCAAGTAATATTCACTTTGGACAAGCAAAAAGAGTCTTGAGATACATCAAAGGTACTAAAGATTATGAGATCATATATGAAAGAAACAAGAATGATATGATGAAATTAGTTGGATTTTGTGATAGTGATTGGGCTGGAAGTATTGATGACATGAAAAGCACATCAGGATATGCATTCTTTTATGGATTAGGTATCATATCTTGGGCATCCAAGAAGCAAGATACAGTGGCATTATCTTCTTCTGAAGCAGAATATGTTTCAACAACTTTGGCAGCTCAACAAATAATTTGGTTGAGAAGAATACTTGAAGATATGGGTGAAAAGCAAGAAGAAGCTACTACTCTGCTATGTGACAACAAATCTACTATTTCTATGACAAATAATCCTATATATCACAGCCACACCAAGTATATCAAAATCAAGTACCATTTCATTAGAGATGTGGTAGAAGAAAAAGAAATTGAAGTCAAATATGTGAAGACTGAAGACCAAATTGCAGACATCTTCACCAAGGCACTACCCAAGGAGAAATTCATTAACTTTAGAGATCTCATGGGTATCCAAGAACAACCATTAAAGGGGAGTGTTAAAAGATAATGGTTGTTAGTTAGTTAGTATTTTATTTTATTTTATTTAGTCTGAGTTACTTTTTTAAATAATGGGCATATCTTTTTATGATTTGATAGGATAGCCTTAGATGGATAAGATCATAAGAGGATTATGCTTATTCGTAGAAACAAGAAACAATATTTATATGGTGATGTGCTTAATGAAACGTAATAGATCAATTTTATTCTTGAGAGAAACCCTTTTTCTTCCTTGATTTCTCTTCCCGAAATAATCTGAGTTGGAAATAATCCCAACAGTTAATGTCCAAAAATCTATGGTGTAGTTTAACCCTTTTATTCCTTAGAGTAAAGCTAGAGAGTTACTTGGCCTCTTTGGTATACAGCAAGTTTTGGCTCTTGGAAATTATTTGAGAGTTCCTCTTACAGGCTCCAAACTTTTAATGTAGGAGATGCAACCTTTGAAGGATAAAATTCTTGAGTAATTAACCTCTGATTGATGTTATTTTTATATTTTTTACAAAGCTTTGTGAATGGCAGGTTGGCTAGAGTAGCTGCCTAAGAACCCTAATGTCTAGAGATTATGGGCCACAGTGACTATTAACAAGCAAAGATGCTAAGGATGTGACATAAGTTAGAGGTCCAAAGATGAAAGATATTTGTGGCTCCTTCCCAAGTAGTGGAGCGATTCCAATCATCCCCTATATGCATAGATGACATAGTCTTCTTTAGTATGGAAGCCTTCTTCTATAGCTTTTTAGGCAGGTTAAGATGGTATCATGACCTAGCTCTAGGGCTGCAATTGTAGTTAGAAGGTGGGAATCAATGAACTGGATCGTTGAAGCCTCTTGACATTCATGCAACTCCTCACAGGATATGATGCTTCTTTTCCTCTTTTTTTTTTTTTTTTTGAATGTATTCAACTTCGATTAGCTGATGTTAGGTCTTTAGGTGACTTTTGGTTGTAATATAGTATAAACTTTATAAAACTTCCCTTATGATCTTATATGCTTGTCATACACCTTCTCATGCTTTTGGAAGGCCTAGGAAAGGTGATCTAATCCCTGACTTAATTAAAATAACACCATTATTGCTGACAAGAACTTTCTTACTAGGTTTGATTGACATGGCTTCCTTCTTGTTCTTACAAATGGCACCAATTTGATGCCATCTAGAGTGAGCCAGTAGAAGGCCCTGCCCTACATGCCATAGGAAATAATAGTTATGGTGAAAATGGTTGGTGAGTCATGAGCGAGGGAGAAAATCCTACCGAGTGAAGAAAGCTCGAGCATCCCTTGATGGACTACCTGCAAAGATAAAGAAAGAACGTATAAGTGTTGAGGTATATCCCAATAAAGTTCCTTCATTACTCATGTCAGTGAGGAATAGTAGAGATGACTAAAAGTGAGCCTTATAGCCATGCTCTCACTAATTTATCATTAATTTTAATTTTTATTATTATTTTATTATTAAATTATCACAATGTAGTGACAAAAAATTTTATCGCTAATTTGTATCACTATTTTGACATATTTTCTTATAGTATAAGGAAAGTAATTTAAAGAGGTTACCACCGCCGTATAAAGAAAGGGTCATTCAAAATAAATTGTAACACAAAACAAATACTAGAAATAAAAAATTGCACTACACACAAATAAAGAAAAAAAATCCAAGAAAACATTTCCATTTTAGTGACATGATACTAAAATTTTTTTCTCTTAATTATTTTGCCACAATTTTTTGAGTTTAATAAATGAAATTATTAAATTTAAATATTAAATTGATGTTTATAATTATGTTGGAAATAAGTTGATAAAATGACATCATAAAAAGTCTAGAAGAACAAACAAATTAAAATAAAAATACCAGCTACTAGTAGATATGGAAATACTTAATAATATATTTTATAATTAAGTTATTTATAATTGAAAAATTTATTCTATTTTTTCCTCAATTGTGTACTCCACTTGCTTGAGTTCCAGTAACACATAATTGTGTTATTTGACAAACATCAAGTTGGATATACAAAATATTCACCACCTATGTGAAGCAAAAGTTTCCTAAGATAAAGATTGGACCCTGGAGCTTTCTTGGTTAGAAACCCACACTTCAACCATTTAAGTACTTGAGTTGGCATGCGAGCTAAAAGAAATTCATAACTTATTAATTGTTTGAAATTTTTATATCAATTTTTTAACTTTTTGTTTTTATTTTAAAGTAAATTACAAATTTAAGTTCAATTGAGACTATGCTTGGCAAGTTGAGTCTGAGTCACCTTTTATTTTTGAGAGGCAGTCAAACGCTGGTTTCTTAACCTAATGTTTTAAAGTCAATTCTCCAACCGAATGCTTTGTTATCTTTGTTTCTTGTGAGGAAGGTCTTCAGAATATCTGAAAGTTTGAGAGCTTCGGTAGCTATCCATTTGTTCGGTAGTGATAGCATGGATGCATAGTCAATTCATGCGTTGCATGCATACTTACTGCATTAAAGAATGGTACAACAAGACTTTTCTTTCATTAATTTCTTAAGAATGGTAAGTTTGAATATTGCAAAGGTCATGTAATACTTTGATATCCTCCATAGATGCATAATTAATTCATGGGTTTGATGCATATTTGCTGTATTAAAAAGCGATGCAGCAAGACTTTTCTCCCATTAATTTCTTAAGAATGGTAAGTTTGAATATTGAAAAGGTCATGTAATACTTTGATATCCTCCATGCACGTGGAATGGACGCCCACAAGTCTTCCATTCCATGTGCTTTAGCTCGATAAAACCATGCTGCGTGGGACCATTTACTCACTTCAAAGTTAAAAATTAAATTGAACAACAAATCAGTTTGACATTTAAATAGTAGATCAATTGATTTGTTCGAATAAATTGATTTGATCAAATTGAATGATGTTATAATTAATTTTTAATTTAATAATAAAAATATTAAATTATAAAAAAATATCTTTAAAGCTTATGTATCTATTTAAAAAAATTATATAACATTAAAGCTATAGAAAAATATTTTTAAAATTATAGATGGATTATTTTGGATAAAAAGTAAAGTGAAAAATTAAAAATCTAAAAAAATTAATTATAATTTAATTTATTAAAATTAAAATTTTAAACATTGGGATTAAACTGATTTTTCATAATTCGATTGGTTCAATAAATTTTAATTTTAATTTTTATTGATTTAAAGTTAATTTTAATAATAAAATTGGATGAACATCAATTTTTCTGTTGGGATCGTTTGATTGGCCAGCGGCATCCGGCTTTCAAAACCGTGCTTCAAAGTCACGTCATGGCTGGCATGTAATAAAAAAAAAGATGACATAGCTGAAACGGCAAACCATGCTTCAAAGTCACGTCATGGATTGCATGTAATAAAAAGATGACATAGCTGAAACGGCAACGCGCCACATTTGAACGCTCTAAAAGATGGTGCGTGGAAGATACGTCAAGGACCATGATCAAGTCCTATCAAGTGAAGAGGGTGCGATTTGATCAACTTGAAATACTTGAATAGTGGAAGAATGGTCATGCTAATAATTCTTTAACATCCAGAGCAGCAGAAAGAGTAAAAGAAATTATAGCATATGTACTGTATTACACTTGTATCAGAACATTTCCTTCAATTCTCATGGAGACTAGACTTTTTTTTTTTTTTTTAACAGACGAGCGATCATATTATTTTAGCACAAGTTAAGTCTAATATATTAAAAAATAAAATTTGTTTGAATACAATAGGACATGAGTTTTTCTGCTTCCAGCTTTAACATCCAGAATGATAGGCTACGAAGGCAGCAACCCAGTCGATCACGAAGTTAATTTCCCGATAGATATGTCTTATAATCTGAACTCTAAGTGCCTTCTAAAGGATTGATCATATATCTTGGATTAAAAAATTAGCTTACGAAAATTTTGCCTGATCCATTGAATAATAGTAAGAATATGAATGATGTAGAAGATGCTAGCCCAAATCATATAAAGCCTGGCTAAGAAAACAAAGAAGTCAATGAAACTGAAACCCTTCTCACCATCAAGTTATTATCAGCTTGATGAATGATAAATGCTAAGCCTGCATGTTTATTCCAAACACCTTTACCAAAGTTGATTTTAACCAATAACCATGAAGACCAGACTTTAAAGCCTCGTCGTTTTTCCATCGTCTTTCTTGATGCGGCCGGCCATGGCAGTCTTTTCCCATTGGAAAGGCTGCTAGCTGGTCTGGAAATTAGAATACGGTGGATTAATATTTGACCAGGATATCGCCCTCAGACTTGAATTGGATACGGCCTCTTTCTTTGAACAGCAGCATTAGTGGTAATTAGGATAGGATAATGATCAAAAGCAATTCTAGAAAAATGTATAACAATGGTAGAAGAAAAGTACTGAATTTAATTGGCCATAGCCAAGACCCTATCCAACCGTTCCGACACTCTAGCAGCACCATGACGATTATTGCACCAGGTAAATTAGGTGCCCTAAAACCTCAAATCCAACAGATTAGCAGAGACTATGAAGGTCCGAAACTCAGAAATACCAGCAGTCTCCATGAACCGCCAACCTCCTCTCTTCTCATTAGCCTCCACAATGTAATTAAAATCTCCAGCACACAGGGCAGGAATGCCCTGAGAAAGCAAAAACATGATCTCGTCCCATAGAACTCGGCGGATCCAAAAATCAGTGCTAGCACAAACACTCGACAGGAGCCACGGGGTCAGCGAGCCTTCTGAAATAACAAGGGCAACCTACTTACCACAATAATATCGCCCTCAGACTTGAATTGGATACGGCCTCTTTCTTTGAACAACAGCATTAGTGGTAATTAGGATAGGGCAATGATCAGAGGCAATCCTAGAAAGATGTATAACAATGGTAGAAGGAAAGTACTGAATCTAATTGGCTATGGCCAAGACCCTATCCAACCGTTCCGACACTCTAGCAGCACCATGACGGTTATTGCACCAGGTAAATTAGACGCCCTAGAACCCCAAATCTAACAGATTAGCAGAGGCTATGAAGGCTCGAAACTCAGAAATACCAGCAGTCTCCATGAACCGCCGACCTCCTCTCTTCTCATTAGCCTCCACAATGTAATTAAAATCTCCAGCACACAGGGCAGGAATGCCCTGAAAAAGCAAAGACATGATCTCGTCCCATAGAACTCGACGGATCCAAAAATCAGTGCTAGCATAAACACTCGACAGGAGCCACGGGGTCAGCGAGCCTTCTGAAATAACAAGGGCAACCTACTGACCACAATAATGAAAAGCATCAACTCTAATATCCACAGACCTCCACAACACCATGATGCCGCCAGATAAACCCTCATACTCTATAGCATATGAAGACCAGGATTTAGATATCTGTCTTCTAACATAAGCCAGACTATCGCCAGACAAGCGAGTCTCCAACAATACACAAATATCACAAGTATGAAGCTGCATCAGCCTCCCAAAAGAGGAGCGAAACAAAGGTTTCAGGGCTCCTCTAACATTCCACATCCCCTGACATCTGAGCAACAGGTGGACAACTAACAGGGATCCCTCCCTCCAATTGGTGCTGATCCAGACTATCCATAACCTTTACTGTGGCCTTCAGCTGAATGGCCTTCTTGAGTAGAGAAACTACGGAGTCATGGGACCGACTCTCCTCCTGCAACAACTGGGGGGCCTCAGAGGGACCATCTGAGGCATGAACCTCTGTAGTCCGAATAGCCTTAGACCCATTACCCAGGAAAGTCACAGGCCCATTCATCTCAGCCATAGGCGCTGAGAAATTGAAGGAGGAGTGCATCGCACTTTTACCAGAGATTTTCCCTTTCCCCTTCAACGTTTTAGATACAATCCTTGGGGCCAAAGTTTCAACAGGACATGCCTGCTTAAGTCGGCTCAGATTAGCTTCTTTACGGCCCCTCGGCCTACTAGCCAATTTGTCGAAGCCCAAGAGAGCAAAAGGATTAATTGTGTTAACAGAGGGTTGCTGCAAAGAAGATTCAGTCCCAGATAAGGACTCAGAGAGAACTGGCACGGCACCCCCGTTCACAGCCATCTCAGCCAACAGAGACTTTGGCACAGCAAGAGACCCCCCCTAAGACTCCATGCCCAGCAGTGCCAGACCCCTGAAATACCTCGGACTTCACCTCCCTACTTCCTTCACCAAACTGTGATGCAGGGCAAAGGCCATCAGACCCAGCCACAGCAGTTCTACGGATTCTCCAGGCAAGCTTCTTCGGATTCTGCCAGCCATAAGAAGAATTGGCCGCAGCTTGCTGAACCTTCGAACCAGGAGCAACGCCCTGAGACAGAGGGGAACGCCGGCGACGAAGGGCAGCCATCCAAGGCCCAAATGCCAGATTGTCAGAGGAAGAAGCACCAGACGGAGAAGACGGGCAACTGCCAGCCAGGTGCACCGATCCAAAGGCGACACAAATTCCCTCCAAGTGTTCGTAAATGAACTGTTGCCAGAATGGCAGCGCTGAGCCACGCACCTTCGCTCCTGGTCGCAGGGGTATACTCAGATTCACCCGGACATAGGCACAAGCAAACCCCCCTCTTCCTTTCCCTAGTCGCAGCATCAATGAACTAGAAGATGTCAGCAACAGAGAGAATTGAGCTGATGATCTCCTCTGACCAATACTCAATCAAAAGAGAAGGCAGTCGAATCCATAACAGAGCAGAGGTCAGAGAACCATCCGAAGGCACAAACTGAGGATGCCAGTCCTCCATAGCAATCAGCTGACCATTGGCCATCCATGGCCGACCAAGAGCGAGCTCCTTTGCTGAAGGATCGGAGAAATGGAAGAGATAGTGGCGGTGGGCCAAGCTTATGGACTCAACTTCACCGGAAATCCCTGCTCGACGGAACTCCCGCATGATTGCCTCAGCTGGGATCCAGCGCGAGAGACTCCGTGCAATCACTGCTTTCATCCTCCAATCGGAAGCTTCATCCTCCAAAGTCTGGGCCGGAACCTGGATTACCTTCGGAAACCGTCGTTCCAGGGCTGTGACTTCTGCCAGAGAGGGTGAAGATGCCACCCACTCGAAGCGGCTGTCGACCCCTCGATTTCAAGCTCTTGCCCCCGTCCTGCCTCCATCCGAGGCCGCTGGGTTACCATTTGGGATGGAAACCATCGTCCATAAGAAGCAATCAGTCCAACACCAACGATCGCCGGAGATCGGCCACCAAGGATCCGAAAAACATGAATCTTAATGCACACCCAAAACAGAACACTCGGTCGCCAGAAGCATGAAAACTAAAGAGTAAAAGAAATTATAGCATATGTAGTGTATTACACTTGTATCATAACATTTTCTTCACTTCTCATGAAGACTAGACTTTTTTTTTTTTTTTTTAAACATACGAGTGATCACATTATTTTAGCACGAGTTAAGTCCGATATATTAGAAAATAAAATTTGCTTGAATACAATAGGGCAGGAGTCTTCCTGCTTCCAGCTTCAACATCCGAAATAATAGGCTACGAAGGCAGCAATCCAGTCTGCCACGAAGTTGGCTTTTTGATAGACATGTTTAATCTGAACTCTAACTGCCTTTGAAGGATCGATCATATGTCTTGGATCAAGGAATAGTTGGCAAGTGATCACAAAATTCCATCTAATCCATCGAATAGCAGTAAAATACGAATGATGTAAGAGATGCTAGTACAAGCCACATAAAGGTCAATCAAAGAAACAAAGAAGTCAATAAAACCGAAAACCCTTCGTCACCATCAGTCATTATCAGCTTCACGAATGATAAATGCTAAGCCTACATGTCTACCCCAAACAAAGTTGATTTTAACCAATAACCATGAAGACCAGGCTTTAAAGCCTCGTCGTTTTTCCATCGTCTTTCTGACGCGGCCGGCCATGACAGTCTTTTCCCATTGGAAAGGCTGCTAGCTAGTCTGGAAATTAGAATACGGTGGATTAATATTTGACCAGGATATCGCCCTCAGACTTGAATTGGATACGGCCTCTTTCTTGTTGATGGAAAAGTTGCTATTCTAGAAATTGCTATTGTTATGCGGTAGACTAGTACTTAAAGGACTTCACCGTTTGATTGAAAGGCCGGACGGTTTGATAGCCTCACCTTTCATTGACGGGTGCTGGTTTATTTTATTTTACTTCTAAAGTACGTGGCAGATAGGTTTGGAAGTCATGTTCATCCCCTAGTACCCTTCAACTCCTACACGGCTTACATACAGCCAAAAATATTATAGCAACACTATTAAAAAAGTTAAAAGTTAAGATTATTTTAATTAGATGTTGGCTACTCTAGCATATGAATTAAACTAAGCTCCACTCAATAAAATTTATCAGCATTAATTGTTACATCTAATATAGGCCTAAAAATATTATATCTTTTTAAATTACGTAACAATAATTCATATCGATGATCATGGTTGTTCATAGTAGTTTACTCTATTTAAACTATTTTACATATAAAAAATTATATTATTTGAATATCTTTAATATATGCATCTCAAGTAGTAAAAAATTAATATTTGATATAATATTAATTTTGACCACATGATGTATAGATTAAGTATCTCTAGATCTTATAATTTTTAAAGTGTAATGTAAGAAGATTAGAGCTAATTGATCACATTCCATAATGATTATTGAAAAGATATAATTTGCTTTTAGAGTTACACCAATTGTAACGTTAATCTCACCCTACATTTTTTTTTTGAGCAAATGGTTATTGTAGTCTTGCAAATCCTATTCCACAAGCATCAACATAAAGAATAAGATAAAAAATTTGCAAAATTATTGAAGTTAGTCTCCCAAAGAACGTGCTAGCACAAAAGTTGAAGAGTAGCGCAACGAGTATCCTTGATTATTATTAATCCAAGCTATGACTATAGCTGAGTCCACTTCAAGATTTCTGCCACCGATACCCACCTAGTCATTTTAACAAGATTGAATAAAGCAGAAACTAGGGCATACCATACTCCTATAATTTTAGTAGAAGGAACGGAAGTTGTTGAAGAGGAATGGTGTAACACCCCAAACCTACCGCTAGCTCAATTAACCTCATTAATGGACCGAAACCACGTGGCCTAAAACTCAAATAGAAGTTAACGATAGCAAGTAAACTTGAATTATAAGCATATAACATATCTCTTTCCAATCCACTGTGAGGCTAAACTTAGGGTATCACAATCTTTTCACCTTATAATGCGATATTCTCGTTGCATGCCATAAGCTAGCCAGAATTTACCCTGAGTCGGGTTATGCTGCAAGAGTGGCTCCATGCCATTGCGAGACTTCACCATCGTCTCCCATGGGTAACTCTTTCCTCATGTCTATCAACTTTCGCACATTCGAATTGGTTTTGATACTATTTGTAACGCTTCAAATCACCCGTAGTCAATTAACTTCGTTAGCAAGTCAAAACTACGTGGCTCAAAAACTCGAGTAGAAGTTAATGGATAAAGTGAACTTTCATATAAGCACATAATATCTCCATCTAATATGGAACTAAACTTAGGATATTACAAATAGACATTAGCAACAAGAGTACATGCTCCAAGTGGTCTTGAATGATAAAATCAGCACCAATTAAGTCTAGATAAACTTACTCATTGAAGTCAATTTTTATAAACCCTAGTTGAAGGGATTACCAGGAAATAATATATTAGATATTGACTTCTAAATAGCAGCGACATCGCCACCCCATGAGATAGAAAGAAAGAGGTTGGATGAAGTTTATTGGATGCCATAAACTCCATGGATAATTGAAGGACTTATCTAATTTTCTTGTTAGGATTAATTTTTTTCCTAAAAAATCTTCTTATTTTTCTCCTTCCAAATAAGCCAAAGTAAATAACCAGAGATAGATTACAAAATAAGCTAATGAAGAGTATCCGACAACTCAATAAGAGGCATATAAACTTGGAAGAGAGATCGAATCTGATACAAATTGGTAAGTCCATCCTATAGCCCTTAGGATGTGGAACATTGGAAGAAAATATAATTTATAAATATTTTGTACTGATAAGATTAGTTATAATTAATTATACATTACGTGAAACCAATACTATTAGGAAAGAGCTTGGCTGCATATTCAAATGAGTTTTTGAGGCCCAAATTGACTACTAAACTTAGTTCTTATATTTCAAACCATGCAATGAATGAACAGGTCAAATCTTAATTTAAATAATCATAATATCCATAAGACTTACGCATAAGAGAAAAAATAAAAAAATTACTAAAACAAAGAAGAAAGAATAATGTGGCTAAAGTTCATTATTTTTTCCTCTGTTTTAATGTTATCCTCACTCTCCAGTTTATTTTGGTTATCAACTTTTTTTTGAAAAAAAAAATCAAACAAATAAGTTCCATATGGAGTTGTTTATTTTTTTTATTTCCATCATAATTAATAAATAATTTATGTCTGAGTTGAGTTGAGTAAATTTTAACTCTTGATCTCATTTTCTTTTTGAGCAAAATAGTGAGACAACCCACTTCACATTTCATTGAAATAAATGAAATGAGGATATTTCAGGCACACGTCCTCGTCGTTAGGTTGCTGCCTCATGACTATCGCCGGCTGCTCATCTATCGGACTTTTTCAAAAGTTCGGCACTGTGGCGAATGACCGGCGTCTAATTCTTCCGCCCATGGCAAGGCGTGCACGTCTTAATTTCCACCTCTTTTCCCCTATAAACTCAAGTAGTCCACCAGCCTCCCCTCAGAGGCATCAGAAATCTCCTACTCGTTATATAGATAGAAGTGATCCCCAAAGGAGAGATGGCAATGGAGAAAAGCTTTGTTCTGGTAGTGGCCGTGTTGTTTGGCCTCCAGTCCCTCGCGGCTGCCACTTCCGGGACGGCCACCTTTTACACTCCGCCTTACACCCGTTAAGTTTCCATCATTTTTTTTTTCTGTGAATATTTTATATTTCACATTGTGTTTCCTGAGCACTGCGTTGATATCAACCCCATGCTTTGAGAAATTATTTCTTATCCATCTATATAAACTCAGATGATCCTCTCTGTATTATAGCATGTAATCAGAGGCGAGTATTGTAGATGGTTATAGCCTTTATTTTATTTTATTTTTTCTTTTTTAAAGGCTGGTTTGGTATTAAATTGGGCTAACTTCATATTGAACCAAAACTCAAGCTCCAATTTTCTCCATCTCGGTTGTTAATTTGCTTTGCTTGGAGCTGTGGGTCAACAATATGAGCTCCGATAAATATCTCGCAGTAATATATTAGCTTTCGTTAGGACTTTAGTTAAGAACCCTCTAATTGAGGGTCTTCCAATATGAATAGGAGTCAAAACTAATAAAATATAGTCTGTTTGGATTGCGGTGATTGAAGGGAAGGAGAAGAAAACAAAGGAGAGACGTCATAAGTTATTTGTTAGGAAGAAAGGTTGTGATGCTTCTTTCAATAGTCCCACATCGAAAAATTAGGAGTTGATTGTATGATTTATAACTAGTTAAGGAAAATGGACAAGTACCAATTGGATCCTTTTTGTGGGTGGCCCAAGTTGATGTAAGCCTTGTTTCTCGTAACGAAACGGAGCTATGCACCAGCTATATTTTTTTAAGGTAGTGTTTGAAATAGAAGATAAGAGGGGATATCCATGAAATATTCCCTCTTATTCCCAAAAGCCATAACTACAAGGGATAGCAAGGAATAAAGTTAATCAAAGGGATAATTCATGGTTAATCATGGGATATTCCCTCAATTTATTCCCTAGAAAATATAGGAATAGTTGGTTATCCCTCTAAATAAGAGTAAAAAAGGTTATCCTATGGATTTATCTTTTTGCATTTGATATGATCAATGGGATAGTCAAGGGATATCCCTAGGAATAACCAAGGGATAAACTCTATCCCGTACACTTATCCATGGATAATATTTTTCTATCAAACGCTACCTAAAAGACCAAATCTAAAGGGGTATAATTGTTACATAATTCTTTTTCTTCTTTTCCCTTCCATCCTTTCCAAACAAGAGAAAAAGAATAACTCTTCCTTTTCCTTCCATCCCTTTGCTTCATTTTACTCTTTCCTTCTTCCCCTCCAATTCAAACATAAGCAGTAGTTTTCCAAAAGCAACGACTTCGTAACCTCTTATTAATTACTGAATGGTTTTGTTTGGTTGGCAGCCTCTTCTTGCTACGGCTACGAAGACAAAGGCACCATGATTGCAGCAGCGAGCGACGCCATCTGGGACAACCGCGCAGCATGCGGGCGAAGGTACTCTGTGACCTGCACCGGTGGAACCAACCAAGTGCCCAATCCTTGCAAGGGCACCAGCGTGGTGGTGACCATTGTTGACTACTGCCCTGCTGGCTGCCAGGCCACCATTGACCTCTCTCAGGAGGCCTTTGCCATCATTGGTAATCCTGATGCCGGCAAGATCAACATCGACTATACACAGTAAGTCCTTAGAATCTTCTTCTGTTGTCGTGGTAGCAGCAGCAGCAGCAGCAGCACTAGACTTGCTCAAGCTTATGCAATTAATTAGAAATAATGGAACATTGTTTGCTATTCCTTGAGTAATCTCAAATATAGTTGAACTTCGCAAGAACAGCAGTCTAATTAAATTCACCAAATTAAAAGTAAACAGTAAACCAGTTTAATTAGTTTATATAATTCTTCAGTCATATTATGTTCAGATCTGATATTGTTTTTCCTCATATTTTTTCCAACGTTTTGCAGGGTCTGAACACTGAACAGCCTTCCAAATTAAGAGTTGCCAGCAGTGAAGATGCCAAAACTCCCGTACCAACAAGAGAAACAAATATATAATATCGTTTAATAAGTTTGATGGCGTGTAACTACAATAAAGGGATGTGCAACGGTGCATTTTGTGAATCACAAAACGCATAGGTTTATGGACTAAATAAAGTGATTCTCATTTCTCAGAATATTCAGTTGTCCACTTTGTTTTAAACAATTTTACATGGTTGTGAACAATATTTGGACGAGCAATCTTACTTGGGGGGGGGGGGGGGGGCGCCATTAACTTTTGAATAGCCAAGTCTAAATCGAATTAACTTTTCTATTTTTGAATTCATATAATTTATAGATTTTAAAAATAAGAAAGATGAAAAAAATGAGCTAGCTTTAGAATCTATACAAATTCAAAGGCGAAGAAAATGATCGAATTATGAGCTTAGTCGCATTTGAATGTAGCCAACTATGCTTTCTCCTCTCTCTCTCTCTATATATAAATATATAGTTTATGTAGAATACAAAATATGCAACAAATCAGCACCCTGCTGGTTTCCGATATTGCTCTTAAAAAAAAAAAAAGTAGTTTTTTGAATTTTTAAGACAAAATAATACTTCCTTAAAAAATATAAATATTTCATAATATTATCTAAAAATACTTTTATAAGGAAAGTGACAAAAAAATAAAAAATAAAAACCTAACGCTTAGCTCTTTTCTTTCTTTCCTTTTGTGAGCAGAAACAATAGCAAATTGGCAAACTCCTTCGGTACAAACCATAAGAGATAGAACGTCAGCAATTCTATATGTGAAATAAGGAGCAAAAAAAAATTATAATTTGGTTGCAACGCTGGAGAGGGGAAATGCTAGGCGAAAGACATGGGAAAAATTAAAGCATCAAATCTTCTCCATAAAAACAAACTTAATTACTAAAGGTACTGCAGGGAGGGTTGATTGTATCTGTCCACTTCCGCCTATCATGCAGAAAGATTTCCACTGAGACTAAGTCTAGTTTTTAGTCAAGTTTTTAACCTCTAGCATGCGTCATCTTGCAGATTGTCTTTAAATTAACCAAGAAAAACACCATCAATCAAGGAGTCAAGAAAACTACTCGCGAGCCCACTGATTGGGGGCGGGTCTCAGTCTTCTATCAAAGCAAAAATAAAAAACGAAGAAAAGAATAAAAATTATATAAAAAGAAATCTGGCCACAGCTGTAAACTCGAATACCTCAAAGAATATTCCTTCTGTTGGGGAGCGCGGAATACCCCCAAGATCACGGCTATAGCGTACATGAGTAATACAAAAACTTTTACCGTTCTAATCTTATGAGTAAAGATCATACCTTCAGATTTGAACTTTAGAACACATTGATTCGATTGCTCGACCTCAACCTTTTAGCCTTCCACCGTATTCCCGAAAATACCTTCCTTCTCTCACAAGATGGTGGGATCTCTCGGCCGACCTAGGGTTTCTTGTTTTCTTTTTCCTCAAAAACGTTAACCCTAGCAACCAACTAAGAGGGTATTTATATGGCTACAATAGGGACCAATAGGCAAATATGAAAAGGACTTCCCACGTAATTAAATCTCCCAATCCTACCCCGGTTAGGATTCAATTACGTAAATTACAATTCATTCCACTAAAGAATTATAATTGTACTCCTAATCATATTCAAATTTATATTTTCGAGCCTTAATATTAAATACTTATTATCTTCCTTACAGATATCCATCAATTAAATTTAATTACTGACAATATAATTTAATTGGCTGTTATTATCCTTGAGACTTATCCACTTAACTTATTTGATGTATCGGATTCAAATCCACTTGCAAGATTTGATACAATCAAACTTATAAGCTTTCTCAAGTGGATATCATCAATCCAATTAACAGGACGTGGATTCCTTCAACTATTAATATTCACCATATATATAATGTTATTGCCCAACCCACTAAGTTTATTGACTCATCTAGAATCTCACTCTATGTGTAATCAAAGCAATAATCACTACATACACGTGTCTAGAAATAGAATTCGGATTAAGAGCATAAGTAATCATAATATTCATGAGTTTTAAATTATTTTATAAAGTCAGTATAAAATAATTAACTCAACTGGGTCCTGTTCAATGCACACAAAGTGTACTAGCACAAATAGTTAGAATAAACCATCCCCGTAGTCAAGACAGACCTACTAAAAATTTGTGCTACAGTTCTACTGATGGTGTGTCCAATTCCATCTAAAACTGTGAACATAAACTTGTATTCCAAAAGAACTGATGATCTAATCTTCTGTGTGTAAGCCGTACTCTACACACTAGATCAAATACTCTTTGTAAATACTAGACACATGTACATATATAGTAAATGGCACACATTGCTCAAAATGAATTCTTATTAAAATATAAAGATATAACATAAAGCATATCTGTAAACAAAGAAAAGATATGAATCACGCTTTACTAAGTCAGCTTCAGCACAAATACGGCATCCATATGGGGTTGGTTCATCTTTATGGAATGGTAAAGGGAAAAATGTTGGCAATGGGAGCTTGTCTACAAATTCGATGTCTATGGAACCAAGAATGATAAGAGAGTAGCAGCAAATTTGCATAATCTCTTGCGATCATTGATTACATCCTGCTTGCTACCTGCTTCTACTTGAGATATATATTGCTGGATTTTAGATGTTCCAGCATTTGCTACGAGGGAAATCAAATATGCCGATCATCTTGGAAATTTGGCTATATATGTTTTTATTAGCTAGATTAACCATGCGATGAGTTTAATTAAGTTGATATTTGTATCGTTATTCACAGCTATCCCTTAGGTAGTGTTTGAAATAGGGGATAAGAGTGGATATCCCCTGGATATCTCCTCTTATTCCTAACTATAAGATAAACCAGAGGATATCCCCTCTTAGTCATAACTACAAGGGATAGCAGGGAATAAAGTTAACCAAAGGGATAATCCATTGTTAACCATGGTTAACCATGAGATATCCCCTCAATTTATTCCTAGAGAATGCAGGAATAGCTGGTTATCCCTCCAAATAAGAGTTAAAAAAGGTTATCCCATGGATTTAGCTTTTTGCATTTGATATGATCAATGGGATAGCCAAGGGATATCCCTAGGGATAGCCAGGGGATAAATTCTATCCCGTACACTTATCCATGGATAACATTTTTCCTATCAAACACTACCTAAGGGATAGCTGGGAATCAAGTTAACCAAAGGGATAATCCATTGTTAACCATGGTTAACCAAGGGATATCCCCTCAATTTATTCCCTAGAAATACAGGAATAGCTGGTTATCCCTCCAAATAAGAGTAAAAAAAAGTTATCCTATGGATTTACCTTTTTGCATTGATATGATCAATGGGATAGCCAAGGGATATCCCTAGGAATAGCAAGGGAACAAACTCTATCTCGTACACTTATCCATGGATAATATTTTTCTATCAACACTACATAGTAGTGTTTGAAATAGGGGAGAGGGGATATCCAGGGGATATCCCCTCTTATTCCCAAAAGCCATAACTATAAGGTAGTGTTTGATAGCCTAAAAGCTATCCCTGGATAAATGTACGGGATAGCATTTATCCAGGGGATAGCTGAGGGAATAAGCATTTTTTTAAAATTACAAGTTTGCCATCAAGGGATAACATTAGTTGTTCCTGGGTTCCCTAGGAAATAAGTTCAAGGATAACCCATGGTTAACCATGGGTTATCCCCTCTAGTTAAATTTTTTTAGACCTATCCCTTCTAGCTATAGCATTTGGGAATAAGAAGGGATATCCAGGGGATATCCTTCCTTATCCCCCATATCAACTACCTAAGGGATAGCAGGGAATAAAGTTAACCAAAAGGATAATCCATGGTTAACCATAGTTAACCATGGGATATCCCCTCAATCTATTCCCTAGAAAAGCAGTAATAGCTGGTTATCCCTCCAAATAAGAGTAAAAAAAAGTTATCCTATGGATTTACCTTTTTGCATTTGATATGATCAATGTGATAGCCAAGGGATATCCCTAGGGATAGCCAGGGGACAAACTCTATCCCGTACATTTATCCATGGATAATATTTTTTCTATCAACACTACCTTAGGTAGTGTTTGAAGTAGGGGATAAGAGGGTATATCCAGGGAATATCCCCTCTTATTCCAAAAGCCATAACTATAAAGGATTAAAGTTAACCAAAGGGATAATCCATGGTTAACCATGATTAACCATGGGATATCCCCTCAATTTATTTCCTAGAAAATGTAGAAATAGCTGGTTATTCCTTCAAATAAGAGTAAAAAAGGTTATCCTATGGATTTACCTTTTTGCATTTGATATGATCAATGTGATAGCCAAGGGATATCCCTAGGGATAGCCAGGGGATAAACTCTATCCCGTACACTTATCCATGGATAATATTTTTCCTATCAAACACTACCTTAGTCTAGATGGTGTTAGTTTGATGGAAATCAGATTAGTGAGGGGATCAGCTCTATCCTCAAAGGCATTTGCAAGCATGGCTACTTCATTCCGTTATTGCTGCTTGCAAAGTGATCTTTTTTTTTTAGGTTTTGTAAGAAAGGCTATTCTCCTAAATTTTGGATTAAAAAAAAAATTACTCCTAAGGGTGGAGGAGTGATAGATGCAGAGAACCCCATTCAAATAGACGATCAAGTTTTTGCTGGTTTTAATGATCCGATTGGTTAGTGAATCTTGCATAATTAACACCAGAAGGAGAAAAGTGAAGGTCAAGCCAAGTTCATATAATTGTTCTGCTAAAAGAAGATATAAGGATAAATTTGGCATTAGAGAGTAATCATGTATGAATAAGTGTGGATTATCAATAGATTATATAGTAGAAGAGATTGGGTATAGTAGAAGAGATCTCAGATGGTTGTAGTTTACTAGTATTAACAACAGTGGTTAGGCAACGGGAAGAGATTAACTTCCCTTACTCACATTGCTTCTTCCTTTCTAACTTGTGGCATTTCTCAATGGGATACATATTTTTTTACAGTAGAAGCATTGAATTGAACCTTAAGTATGAGAAAAAGTAGCTAAAACAGTGCTTGTAGCTAGGGACAACAACGGAAGAAGCAATAGCAGGAGGGGCAAATGATATTATGCTAACAAACATAGAATCAATAGAGATATGAGTAGTATTCTTCCTTGTTTCAACAGTATCAACTCGCTAACTACCTTTTCCATAGTGGGCAAAGGATCGCGATGAAGCAGATTAGGATGAGCATGCTTATAATCATCATGGATAGTAATAAGGAATTGATAAAGACATAAGCCACCATGATAGGGCAAAGGATCACGGTGAAGCGGATCACGGTGAAGCAAATTAGTGCAAGAATGCTTAATTATAATCATCATGGATGGTAATAAGGAATTGAAAAAGAGACATGGCATCACAATATTCATAAAACAATTTAGCATATTCGGAATATCACTATTTGAGCTCAAATAGTGATAGTTGAACCTATATATTGAATTCAACTCAATTCAACTCATTTAAGCCTTTTCCCAACTATATGGGGTCGACTACATGAATCCGCTTCCTCCACTCTGCTTTATTCAAGTCTAAATCGACATTTAAATCATAAATAGTTATATCTTTTTTAATTATTTCTGTCTATGTTAGTTTAGGTCTACCTCTACCTCTATCTTACCATATATTATTAAAAGATCATTTTTTCTAAATAGAGCATTTAAAGGTCTTTGTTGTATATGTCTAAATCATTGTAATCGATTCCCTTTCATTTTATCTTCAATTGTGGCTACTCCTATCATTTCTCTTATATGTTTATTTTTAATTCTATCTTTTAAAGTTTTATCACATATCCATCTTAACATGTGCATTTTTGTTACACTTAATTTATTTATATGTTATTTTAGTATTGCCCAATACTCTATTCCATATAACATAGGTGGCCTAATTGCAGTTTTATAGAATATTTTTTTTAATTTAATTGGATGCGTCAATCATACAATACTCCTGAAGTACTCCTTCACTTAACCCATCCTACTTTAACTCTATGATTCACAGCTTCATCTATTTCACCTTCTTATTGGATAATTAATCTTAAATACCTAAATTTTTTACTCCTTGGATCTTTTGGCTTACAATCTTTATTTGTATTTCTACTTCAACTAAAATTACATTTCATGTATTCAATTTAGTTCTACTAATTTTAAAACTTTTAGATTCTAAAGCCTCCCTCCAAACCTCTAGCTTAGCATTTACTCCGGATTTAGTTTCATCAATCAATACTATATCATCTGCAAATAACATACACTATAGGATATCATCTTGAATATGTTTGATTAATTCATCCATAACTAATACAAAAAGATATGGACTTAAGAGAGATCCTTGATGTAAACCTACAGTAATTGAAAACTCACTAGTTTCTTCTATTATTATTTAAATAATAATTATTACTCTATCATACATATCTTTTATCAATTCTATATAGCTTTTAGTAACTTTTTTTCTTTAAAAGCTACAATATTATTTCTCTACATACTCTATCATATGCTTTCTCTAAATCAATAAAGACCATATGAAGGTCTTTTTTTTCTCTATACTTCTCCATCAATCTTCTTAATAAATAAATAGCTTCTATAGTTGATCTTTTAGGCATAAATCCAAATTGATTATTTGACACCAAAGTTTTAGCTCTTATTCGATTTTCTATTACTCTCTCCTATAATTTTATTGTATGGCTCATCAGCTTAATCCCTCTATAATTTGAACCGTTTTGATATCTTTTTTATTTTTGTATATGAATATTAATATACTTTTTCTCTAATCATCCAGCATTCTTTTAGTTGCTATAATCATGTTAATAAATTGGTTACCATCCAACTCTAATTTCTTCTAAGCCTTTTCAAACCTTAATAGGAATCGCATCCAGCCCTAATGCCTTTGCATTTTTTATTTTACTCAATACCCTTTTAACCTCAAGCATGCTAAATTTATGAAAAAATTTATTTTATTGTACTTATGACATCCTTCTACTCTTAAATATGCTAAATTATTTTTATTAATAAATTTTTAAAATAATTTTTTATCATTCTTTTATCTCTTTTCTTTTACTAAGAATCTTTTATCTTCATCCTTAATATTTTAATAGAGTCAAGATATTTTATTTTATTTTTCTTAGTTTTGCTAGTTTATATATAGTCTTTTCACATTCTTTCGTATCTAGTCTATTATATAAAACATTATAGACTTTAAGTTTGTCATTACTTACCATTTTTTTAGCTTCTTTCTTTGCATTCCTATACTTTTTAAGATTTCTTAATCTCTAGCCTTGCCAAATTTAATTGAACTTAGATATTGAATAAATTAAAATAAAAAAAAAAAAGACTAACCGTTATTCTACTGCATGCAGTGTAGATTAATCTTATGTTGATAATGAGATGCACTACTTGTTGTAGAGTAATGTTGAGCCAAGAAATCCCATGCATATTTGGTAGTATTAAACTTACCCGGCTACTACTTGATGGATAGAACAAAAGTATTTCTAAACTAGAAAATAATTTTGTGATTATTACTGTCCAAGTCCTCTATTTTGCATCTATGAGTTTCTTCAGGTTCATGTTTCTATTTTACTAGTTTTGTGATATCTCCAATGACATAATAGAGAACTTGCAACTTTTAAAAAGCCTTTGCATCTTTTGAGCCTGATAGCATAGTTGGAGACACCAAGGATAGTTTGAATGGGCTAAGTAAAATCTTATTGAGCCATAAAAGAGCAAAGTACGTAAGAGAGCTTTTTTTTTAAATTACAAACGAGCGATCATATCAGTCTAGCGTGAGACAAGTTCGATATGTCAGAATACAATATCTGAGATAAGACTATAGGGCATAAATTACCCGGACTCCAGGACCAAAAACCCGAGTGCTGTGCCACCCGGAAGCTACCCAATCAGCCGCTGAGTTAGCTTCCCGATAAATATACCAAACTTGGACTCTGAAAGCCTGATGGAGCAGAGACCTAATGTCACATAGTAAGGGGTTAGAAGGCAAGGGGTCGCCAAAATCCTGCCGGAGCCAATGCACCACAGTGGTAGAGTCCCTCTCAATAGTAAGACGACGACTGCCCAGACTGCGGATAGCATAAGAGATGCTAGCCCACGCCGCATATAACTCAGCTAGCGGCACTGACAGGTCAAGAGAGCCAAACCCACCAGCCGCAATCATCAACCCATCCGAGTTACGGATCATAAAATCCGAACAGATCAAACGACTTTGAACACTACCATCAAAGTACGTAAGAGAGCTTTGCACGAGGCATGTGAGGTGTGAGAAGAAACTTTGTCTCTTTGATGATGCCACCCTTCGTATGATCCATGCCAAGAACCTCATGGCTATCGGCATTGTCTCACTGAGCATCAATTTGATGGAAAAACAACAATGGCCATAGAAAAGAAAATAAAAAAAAAAAATTTGTGGTGGCATGCGAAAGTAGAGAATGGTGATGACAATGGTGGGATAATATTGGCTAAACAAAATAAAGAAGAATTAGGGCACTATATATTATGATGTAAAATGATAACAAATAAAAAAAAGACGTACAAATAATAGTAAAGATATGTGTATATTGCAACCTCAAGATTTGTACATCTCATCAGTATATATACCTAAAGATTATGGCTATAAAAGGAAATACAAATCAAAACAATCAAAAGTAATATGATGAATCAAACACAACATCAACCTTGATTCAGTTTAGTTCATTTTTTAATTTAATCTTGGTTCAAATATGATTATGATGTACCAATATAATGACATTTTGATATGATCTCAATATGTTTATAGTAACATTATCTGAATCTACTTAAGGAGATAATACTAATATTACGATAGATTTCTCTTTGACACCAACCTAATTAAAATTATTTTATCACTTATTCTTTTAGTATCTATGATTTTATCTTGTAAACTCTTATCTATAATCATTCTTTCTCTAATTTTATTTCTATCTTTTTTTATATGTTAAAATCTATAATCATAAGCTACATTAATTCTCTCTCTAATTATTATATTTATTAGTTTTATTTCTTTATTAATAACTTTATTTTAAGTTGCTGAACATATTTTTTTGGATTAATTTTTTTTAATTACCCTTTCATAGATGTATAAAAATCCTTACTTTGTGAGCTGATATAATGTGTCATTTATGGAGAATGCCTTATTATGACATGTTTCTTAGGATCCAATCTATAATCATAAGGAAAAGGAAGGGTTGTTCTTCTCTTGTTTGAAAAGGATGGAAGAAAAAAGAAAGATAATATCAATTATCTTATTTGGATAGAGAGGGAAGAAAAGAAGGGAAAGAGTTATGTGACAATTATATCCCTTCAAAATAGAGAATAAACCGTGAAAAGAAAAGAATGAAGAATAGAAAATGAAAGGATATTTTGGTCTTCCAAAAAAATATGATTTCAACATTTTTTCTTCCCAAGCTTACCTTCAATTTGGGGGTTAACAAATTTACTCTTGTTAAGGGAGAAAGAAGGGGAACCTGTTACTCCATTCCTTTTTTCCTCTTTCTTTCACCTTCCTTTCAAACAAAGTAATTTATGACCTTTCTCTAGGGGTGTAACTGAGTCGAGACAGCTCACGAGTAGCTTAAAATTGACTCAAAAAATTCTTGAAATCGACTCGCTGCTTATTAAGTCGAGCTCGAGCTACTCCAGTATTATCGAGTCGAGTTCGAGTATTAAAATATTCGGCTCAAAAAGCTAGCGAGCTTAATCGAGCTTATGTAATTTTACTATTTTACCCTTATCCTTTGAATTTTTAGTTGAAAAAATATTTATTTTTATTTAAAAAATATTTTTTAAATTTTTATATAGAAATTCGAGTTGAGTCGAGTCGAGCTCGAGTACATCAAGTATTTTATCGAGCTCTAAATAAAAAATTCGATCGAGCTTGAATCGAATTTTGAGCTTCAAATGTTAGAGTTGAGTCAAGCTCGAGCTTGTATCGACTCAGCTTCACTGGATTACACCCCTACCTTTTTTTCTTCTTTTTCCTTCCCTCCTCTC
Source organism: Calamus simplicifolius (assembly GCA_900491605.1). Classification (NCBI taxonomy): domain Eukaryota; kingdom Viridiplantae; phylum Streptophyta; class Magnoliopsida; order Arecales; family Arecaceae; genus Calamus; species Calamus simplicifolius. The sequence goes on along the minus strand of UESW01002847.1, from coordinate 32,441 downwards.
CATTTCTTCCCATCCAAACAATTCCTAATTGAAGGGGAGACATACATTGCTTTCTTAACCTTAGCGTGCGTTTGAAGGTGACCTCACAATTGAATTGCGTTGCCATCTTTGTTTCCCGTGAGAAAGGGCTTCAAAGTGAAGTTTGAAGGTCTCGATAGCTCTTCCATTAAATTCTTGAAGATCACACGTTTGAAAAGTTAGATGTCTCTCTATCTCTCGGAAGAGTCATGTGGAAAACTTAGTTGTCTCTCTTAATTATCTCTCGGAAGAGTCGTGGAAAACTTTGATGCCTTGCTTGGATGTATGTGAGGCGCAAGAGAGTCATGGGGAAACTTAGTTCTCTCTTATCTATCGGAAGAGTCATGTGGAAACCTAGATGCCTTGCAGGGATGTATGTGAGGAACGGCATGGCTCAAGTCCACATGGATCGTGTCAGGCATGGCTTAGTGTTACTACAATACTGGACCATGCCGGCACGGTTCAGTAAACAATGTCGTGTCGGGCTTGAAAATTTTTTTCCGCTAGTCCGGTATAGTACGGCCCATGACGGGTCTGGGCCAGCCCGTTGGGCCGGCACAACATGACATGGCCTAGGCCCACATGGCCTAGCAGTGCTTGGCACGGCCTGAGAGCCGTGCCTATTAGGAACGGTCCGTTATGGGCCATGCTAGGTCCGGCATGACTCAGGCCCGTTTGTTACTGGACCGTGCTAGACACGACATGATAATTTTAAAGGCATGATGGGCCTGAGCTGTGCCGTGTCAGATATGGTCCAGTGCCCACCTTTAGGTGCAGGAGAGCAGCATAGGGAAAGTGATGTGGAATGGATCGTCCCACTCATCTCCAATGCTAGTCCTTTAGCTCACCAGAACCACGTATACGTTACATGGGACCATGAACGCTCTACAAGATCTAGCGTTGAAGATTCGTCCCATCAAGTGAAGAGGGTGTGATCGGATGACCTTGAAAATGCTCGATTAATTAATGGTAGAAATTATAGCATGTTTTAGGAAAGAACTAGACTTATTCTTTTATCAGGAACATTTTCTTCAATTCTCACCGAGGCTAGACTTTTAGAGCCTCGCTTCATGGATGCTGGCATACTCTGCAACAATTTTACATCATATCGTCTTTCTTAACGCAGATAACTCATAGCAAATTTTTTTTTTTTCGATAAACAAATTGCTATTCTAAAAGGGATGATAACTTAAGAGCAGTGCGCTAAATGTGAATCCTATTATTTTTCCTTTCTTACTTTCTCGATCTACATGCAATAATTGCTGAAAAAGTAAAAGAAAAATTAAAAAAAATGCAGTGCATACACCCAACATCCTGCACTTAAGTTCCGACCATCTAGAAATTGCTATGTGGTATTAATATTTAACTAAGGTATATATGTCATTCAGAATTAATTGACTTGAATTTTTCATTTTTTTTGATGAAAAAATTATTATTAAAAAAAATGCTATGTGATAGTCTAACATCGTTCTTGTTGAAAGGCAAGACTCTTTGATGTCTATCTCATCTTTCATGATGGCTAGTTCTAGTTTATATTATTATTATTATTTATTATTATTATTATTATTATTATTATTTAAGTAAATTTTATAAATAATAATTTTGGTTGTTAGTGACAATTTATTGCATGAGGATATAAAGACATTATATGATGGAGTTGAATAGATGAAATTAGGGTTTTTATTTGAAAAAAAAAATTAAAAACTAAAAAGTACGGTAGCTGCACCTTATTTTTGAAAATCCATTCAACTAGGTATGAAAGGTAGCTTTTAATAGTAACAAGTAAACTATATAAGATTCCTTTTATTAGAAGATATCTTCTCTAGAATATAAACTAAGTATCACTCAATAAAATTTGTCATATATTTTATAGTGAGAACTAAGTTATGTCAAATATAACTTTAGAAAAAATATAACTTTTTTGACTTAGCTAATAAAAAATTTGTATCAGTGATCAAAGTGATCTACTATTTTTAAACTATTTATGTATTAAAAATTATATGATTTGAAGGCCTCTTAGCATGATTAAGTAATCAAAAATCATTACTATAAATCAGCCTTTCACCAAGGGACATCATCAAGGGATATGTCCCTCAAAAATTACTAAGAAATTAGAAAGAAATTTTTAAGAGATTTTAAATTACATTCAAAATCTAGTTTCAGTAAGGGATCTCTAAAGGATTTGCTAGCGATATATTTTTCTTGATAAATTCTTTAAAATCCCTTGATAATCTGAAGGGATCAGTGAGTGATTATTAAAATAATTTTTAGTAAGGGATTTGTAAAAGAAGTTTGGTTCTTTAGAGATTTACTAAGGGATAAATTCCTTGGTGCTCGTAAGATATTTTTAAAAATAAAAAAAAATTAGAAAGGAATTTTTTTCTTAAAAATTCTTTAGTAATTTTAAAATCTTATACCTAGCATATGTCATTCTCACTAGTATAAAAATAAAAGTCATAAGTAAAATTAATATTATGTACTAATTTTTAATACCATTAATTAAATAAAAATTTCTTTATTCCTTCCTCTCTCTCTAACTCGTTCAAATCTTATCAAAACCACAAATTCCTTATAAATGGACTATAAGTTTTTAGCAAGAAAAAATTCCCCGGTGAATCCCTTAGCAATCATCGAGAGATTTTTTTACCAAAAGAAATTATTTTTTTACTAAAAAAATTGATTGATCCCTCAGTAATTACCGAGGGATTTCTGAGGGAGACTTTCATAAACATCATATATTCCAAGGAATAATTTTTTTTTGAAAATCCCTTGATGAAACTCTTCGTCAAGCGATTTTTGACTTTCACCAAGAAATTTTGTCCCTTGCTGGAAGGTTAATTTTTGATAATAAATTAATATTGAAATAATATTAATTTTTGACCACTCAAAATATAAATTTAGATTCTCCAAATTTCATAATTTTTAAGGTGTAGGAAGATCGGAGATAGTCATTCACATTTCATGATGATGATATTTCTATCGTTCAATTCTAAAATAATCTAAAAGTTACAACTATTGTAACTTGAATCTAACCAAAATATAGATATTTTGCTGGTGAGATTGGTTATAATTATATATTACTTGAAACCGATCCCATTATATCTGGACAGAGAGTTTGAATTTCCTCCACGTTTCCAAATGTGTCACCGGAGCTTGAATAGACTACTACTAAAGCCCAGCTCTAGTGTCGCAAATCATGCATTAATTGGATTAACTAATCAAATCTTAATTCAGATAATCATGAAGTCCATGAAATTTACGCTTAAAAGAAAGAATAAAAAAAAAGTACCAGAACAAGGAGGAATTGTGGACAATTAATGTGCATGGCCAAGGTTTATTATTATATTATTTTTTTCTCTATTTTGATGTTTTCCTCACTCTCCTTGTCATGGTTATCAAATTTTTTACATGGACTTGTTTATTTTGCTATTTCCATCATAATTATTCAATGAGATATATATGAGTCCAGTAATTTTTAACTTGATCTACGTTAATCATCCTTGGTCTGATTATTATTATTATTATTATTATTATTATTTTATTATTATTATTATTATTATTATTATTATTATTATTTTGGATATACCCCTTCACACTTCATTTCATTGAAGTAAATGAAATGAGGATATATATTTCAAGCTAGCCGCCTATGCCGCTAGCCCTAGAGGTGGGCACTAGACCGTACCTGGCATGGCATGGCCCAAGCCTACCGTGCCTCTAAAATTATCATGCCATGCCTGGCACGGTCCAGTAACAAACGAGCCGTGCCAGACACGGCATGAAAAAAAAAAATCATATTCGACACGGCCCGTGGCCCAGTTTGGACCACGGATCATACCGGACCTAAGCCGGGCCGGGCTGGCACGGCCCACTAGGCACGGCTGTGCCGTGCACAGCCGTGCGCTATGCCTAGGCACAGCCTACCGTGCTGGCATGCCTGGGTCATGCCGACACGCGTGCTGGCACGGTGGGCCATGTCGGCACGGTTCGACAGGCCGGCCCAGGCCCATCATGAGCCGTGCCGTACCAGACTAGTAAAAAAAATTTTCAAGCATGGCATGGCACGGTTTACTGGACCGTGTCGGCACGGCTCGGTATTGTAGCAGTATCAGATCGTGCCTGGCATGACCCATATGGGCCTGGGCCATACCGTGGGCAGCACAGCCCAGTGCCGTGCAGCTGCTGGCCCAGTGACTATTTCTGATGGTAACATCTCTGTCAGACCCACGGCACGGCCCAGTGACTATTTCCGATGGTAACATCTCTGTCAGATTTATCAATTAGCCCATGGCACGGCCCAGTGCCGTGCCGACTGGGCCGTGCCGCTGCCGGGCCAGTGACTATTTCCGGCCGGTAACGTCTCTGTCAGATTTATCAATTAGCCGGAGGAACCAGGATGTGGCGAGCGTTCGGCATCCAAAACTCCCCTCATGGCAAGGAATCCACGTCTTTCCACATCTTTTCCCTATAAGTACTTCAGCAGCCCACCGCGCTTAGGGGCATCACCAATCTCCTACTCATTAGTTAGATAGAAGTGATCATCCCTCCCAAAGGAGAGAGAGATATGGCAATGGAGACACGCTTTGTTCTGGTGGTGGCCGTGTTGCTTGGCCTCCAGTCCCTTGTGGCTGCCACTTCCGGGACAGCCACTTTTTACGCCCCTCCTTACACCCGTTAAGTTTCGATCACTATTTTTTTTAATATTTAATGAACATTTCATGTTGTTTTCCTCGTGAATACTGCTTTTATACGTACCTCATGGTGTATACTGAATGAGTATACCACCAGGCCACGTTTTTGTGCCATATATATTTCTCATCGTTTTTATCTCCAGAGTCGAGGCCATTTCATATAGTATAGCATTTTTCTTGTTTTTTAGCACTCCGCCAAACTTTTTAGCCAACTTTTACGTAGGAATGCCTTCGATTATGGGTCGTTGACAATTTTATCTCTGATTATCTCACAACAGCTTATATATATACACGAGAACGTACTAAATAAAGGTGGGGCTTAATAAGATAAGATAAGATAAGAACCTTGGGTCTCCAAATTAATATTAAAGAACATGCAGGAGCCAAAAATAAAATAAAATTCCTTTCCAAAGCAAAATAATTAATATACTCCAGTACACAGCCCTTTACTCAATGGCTATAATTGATGTTGTTGATGGGCAGCGTCGGCTTGCTATGGAAACAAAAACAAAGGCACCATGATTGCGGCAGCAAGCGACGTCTTCTGGGACAATGGCGCGGCATGCGGGCGAAGATACTCTGACCTGCACCGGTCCAACCAACAAAGGCGTAGCCCAACCGTGCAAGGGCACCAGCGTGGTGGTGACCATTGTCGACCAGTGCAAGGATTGCAAGGGCACCATTGACCTCTCTCAGGAGGCCTTCGCCATCATTGCTGATCCTGACGCTGGCAAGATCAAGATCAACTATAACCAGTAATTAAGTCCTAATTGAATCTTTGCACTACAACCAAGTTGAGTTTTTTTGTTTGGCAATGACGGTATATTTTTATCGCTATATTTTTTTTATAACGATAAAATTAAAATTAAAGTCACCATAAAAAAATATTTGTTACGGCGTAAATACATTTCATCGTTAAAAATTCGTTTATAACGATGAAATAATTTTTCATCGTTATAATTAAAGATTTTAATAAAAAAATTATTATTTTTTATAATATTATGATGAAAATTATTTTTTTACCGTAATAATTAGATAATTACAATGAATATAATTATCGTAATAGGTTACTAATTCACCGTATTAGGAAGCTATAGGTTACATGTTATTTTCGCTGTAATAGCTGCTTATTACAATGAAAAGGTTTTACCGTAATATGTTACAAGTTATTATGACAAATTATTTTCATTGTAATAGCTTCCTATTATGACGAAACTAATTCGTCATAATAGATTTTTATTTAAATTATTTTTTTTAAAATTTATAATGATGATATATTTTCATCGTTACGATGTAAGTAATTTTATCATAATAAATTATTACAATAATAATTTATTATGATGATTTGAAAACGTATTATGATGACTTTGTATGTATTACAATAAATTAATTTATCATAACAAGCCATTTCTCCTTTAGTATCGATCTTCTATTGCAGTAGTAGTAGACCAGCAGTACGTACGTAGCACTAAACGTGGAAGTTGTTAATGAATAGCTACTGCATGATGGCTCAATTATGGACTTGCTCAAGCTTATGCAATTGAAAATGGAACATATATAGTTCAAGCTGCTGCTGCTGCTGTTATTCCTTGAGTAATCTCAAAGAGAGAAGCAGCAGCAGAAGCTGATCGGGCTCTCAATTTGAGAGCGATCGAGCTGGTTCAAAGGGCTATAGAACATCAGTAGCTGAACTTGGCAAGAACGTACGGTAGTCTAAACTCACCAAATTAGAAGTAGACAGTAAATTAACCAGTTTGTATGATATTTCTACAGCTATATATATTATGTTTAGATCCGGTGTTGTATAATATTTTCGATGTTTTGCAGGGTCTGAAGACTACACAGGCCTTCCAAGGAAGTGCTGCTAGCAGCGAAGATGCCAAGCTTTCCGTAAAATTAATAGGAATAAATATCGTTCTGGTCCATCTGATGGCATGTAATTAACTACTATAAAGGGATGCGTAACATGCATGCATTTTGTGCCAACAAAATGCATAGCTTTATGGACTAAATAAAGTGGTTCCTATTCTAAGCATTGAGTTCTCTACTTTGTTTTGAACAATTTACATTGTTGTGAACAATATTTTGACAAGCAGTTTTAGGAAAGTGTGCCACACAAGCGTACGTGCGCGTATGTATATATATATATATATATATATATATATATATTGAAGGGTAAAATTGATTTGCATTAATATTCGTGCGAGGCGGCTAAGGTCGACCTCCTCCCTTCGTCCTTTCGGGCTTCCGTAGCTCGGCCCTTTCCGGGCTTCCGTAGCTCGGTCCTTCGGTCTTCCATAGCTCGGCCCCTTCCGGGCTTCCATAGCTCGGTTCCTTCCGGCTTCCCTGGCTCGGCCCTTCCGGGCTCCCGTAGCTCGTTTTCCCCCGAGCCACTATGGCCCGGCTACGTCAAATGATCCACCTCCCCATTATCTGGTTATCGCCGATTTCTTCTCCACTGACTTGAGCGTCGGAGGGTCTTCCGCGGAGGGCCCCCCCAACGCCTCTTACGCGAGGACTTCTTGTGCAGGTCCGCCCCCTCTTCCCTGGAGATCGACCGCGCCCGAGTCGAAGGACGGATCCCGGCGGCAACAGATTGGCGCTAGAGGAAGGGCCTCAAGTCCCATTAAAACTTGGCAACAGGAGATAAGGATCTAAATCCGGAGCAGAGCCTCTTAATGGCCAACCGGAGAAGAGCAACCTCGGAAGCTCAAGATCAGGCCGCTACCCAGAGGCCAGATCCGACGAGCGGTGCAGCCCGCAACCACCACCAGTCGAAACCTCGTCACCGCCCGCTGTCCCGGTGACCCAGGACCAGTTTGCTACACTGGTCCAACAGGTCCAGGCCCTTACCCACCTGGTTCAAAGCGCCTTGCACCTCCTCCTGCTTCGCACCTTCAGAAAGAGGCGGCGATTCCTTCTTCACCGGCGACCTCCTCCTCTGATCCGCACGAATCCGCGGATCCCCCGCACCGACCCAGAGGGGACAAACCAGTCCCACGAGGCGGTTATGATAGAGATCCTCCCAGATCTCGGCGAGCCCGATCCCTCTCCCCGGTGACATCTCACCAGGACTCAACACCATCCTTGCGATTCTCCCGCCCGGCTCCTCCTCTGACCGGCGAAGAAGAGATCCGTTGACAGATCCAGGAGATGCGTCAGGAGCTGGACGCCGCCAAGCAGGCCCATCCGCCCCAGCCCAAGGCGGAACAGGGCATCCCTTTCTCTAAGAGGATCATGGAGGAAGTGATTCCCTCCTATGTCAAGTTACCGGCCGTCGAACCCTATCACGGCTCTTCTGACCCAGATGACCATCTCAGCAGCTTCCGATCGATTATGATGTTCCACGGAGCATCTGATGCGGTCCTCTGCCGCGCCTTCCCCTCCACCCTCAGAGGATCCGCCCGAACTTGGTTCAATGCTTTGAAGCCAGGTTCTATTGATTCATTCGACGAGCTGAGCCACCTTTTTATTGGCCAGTTCGTCAGCAGTCGCCGCCACCGACGAAGGTCCGACTCCATCTTCGAAGTTAAGCAGAGAGAGGGGGAGTCCTTGAGGAGTTACCTTGGCCGTTTCAATAAGGCCATGTTGGAAGTGGACCACCTTAATCATGAGGTGGCCATGTCTGCTTTGACGGGGGGAGTTTCGAAGGAAAGCGACTTCTACTAGTAATGGAGGTCAGCTACCCCCCCAGCCTATCTGATATGATGGCCCTGGCCGACAAGTACGCGAGAGTCGAGGAATCGCGGAGGATTGCCCGTGCTGAGCAGGCAAAGAAGCAAGAGCCCAAAGTCCCCAATGGGCACCGTCCCGCCCGGCGGCCAAGTCCGCCTCGCCGTCAAAGAGTCCCTCCACTGCCGCCAAGGAATCGCTCCTGGAGTCCTCCTAGGCGATTCGATCGCTATACTCCGCTGACTGTGCCCCGGGCCCAAATCCTTATGGAAATAGAGCGCCAGCTTCCCCGGCCAGTGCCTCTCCGAGGGAACCGACCCGAAGAGATCCCGCCAAGTATTGCCGCTACCATAGGGAGCACGGTCATGACACTGAAGAATGCTGGCAGCTGAAGAATGAAATTGAGAGACTAATTCGGCGGGGATGACTGGATCAGTTTAGGAGGGCGCCCGAGCCACAACAAAAGGGTGACCGCCAGCCCGAACTTCAACAACCTCCTCCTCCATCGAATCCGCCCATGGTCGGCCGTATTAATATGATTGAGGAGGTCGACGGATCGAGCCCCAGAGGCGACGGTGATGGATCAGTGCCAAAGAAGGCGCGGACGGGCGAACTCTCCTTCTCCGATGACGATTTCCTAGGGATACAGCTCCCCCATGATGACGCACTAGTTGTATCCCTTAATTTGAACAACTATGATGTAAGCCGAATCCTAGTTGATAGTGGAAGTTCGGTAAATGTTTTGTACCTCGGTGTGTTTGCCAGGATGAAATTACTCATAGAAAATCTTCGACCGTGGATTCCACCTTGATGGGATTCACAGGCGACGTTGTCGTCCCGGAAGGGGTCGTCACCCTGACGGTCCGCGCGGGAACCTGGCCCCTTGTGACCATTGTTCAGACAGACTTCCTAGTGACCGACCTCAGATCCCCCTACAATGCAATATTCGGCAGGCCCGGTCTGATGTCCCTCAAGGCCGTTGTCTCCGTCCCACACCTATCCATGAAGTTTCCCACCGAGCAAGGAATTGGAGTTGTTCGGGGAAGTCAGGCCATGGCTCGGCAGTGCTTTGTTACAAGCCTACAGTCTAGAATGCCAGAGGTTGATGGGCTGGACGCTCGTGAGGACTTCGCCGAACAAGAGGAAACCGGCAGAGGAATTGGAGGAGGTACTATTAGACGAAGCTCAGCCCAGCCGAACCATCAAAATCGGGTCCTGCTCAAAGGAGAGCCTCGGCACAGATTGATCGGTTTCCTCTGAGTAACGCTGACATCTTCGCCTGATCCGCCTCCGACATGCCAGGGATCAGCCCCGAGGTTCTCGTCCATCATCTCAATGTGGACGAGATGCACCGGCCGGTTAAGTAGAAGAAGAGAAGCTTCGCCCCAGAGCGACAAAAGGCCATCGAGGAAGAGGTAGACAAACTCATCAAGGCTAATTTCGTCGAGAGGTAAGTTACCCGAACTGGCTGTCAAATGTCGTCATGGTGAAAAAGTCGAACGGCAAGTGGAGAATCTGCATCGACTTCACCGACCTCAACAAAGCCTGCCCGAAGGACAGCTTCCCCCTCTCGGATTGACCAACTCGTAGACGCCACCTCAGGCCACCAGATGCTGTCATTCATGGATGTCTATTTCGGCTAAAATCAGATCCGAATGACCCCTGAAGACGAAGAAAAGGCCGCCTTCATAACCGACCGAGGTACTTACTGTTACCGTGTTATGCCTTTTGGTCTTAAAAATGCAGGTGCCACCTACCAGAGGCTGGTCAACAAAGTGTTCAAGGAGCAGATAGGCCAGAATATGGAGGTGTACGTGGACGACATGCTGGTTAAAAGCAAGGAGGTGTCACAGCATATCGACGACCTCACAGAGAGCTTCGCCACGCTNGTCAACAAGGTGTTCAAGGAGCAGATCGGCCGGAATATGGAGGTGTACGTGGACGACATGCTGGTCAAAAGCAAGGAGGCTTCACGACATGTTGAGGACCTCGCGGAGAGCTTCGCCACGCTGCGCAAATACGGGATGAGACTCAACCCGACCAAATGTGCCTTCGGCGTCAACTCCGGGAAGTTTCTCGGCTTCATGGTCTCCCAGCGAGGTATCGAAGCCAACCCCCAGAAGATTCAAGCTCTCCAACAAATGGCGCCCCAGCATCTGTCAAAGAGGTCCAGCGCCTAACCGGGAGAATAGCGGCCCTAAACCGCTTCGTGGCGCGGTCGGCCGAGAGATGCCTCCCCTTCTTCAAAACTCTCCGATCGGCTAAAAACTTCCAGTGGACTCCCGAATGTCAAAGGTCATTTCAAGATCTCAAGAAGTACCTCGGCTCGCCCCCGCTCCTCAGCAGTCCGACCCCAGGAGAGACCCTATTCTTGTACCTGGCTGTTTCGGAAGGTGCAGTCTGCTCGGTGCTGATCAAGGAAGAAGGCAAAGTCCAAAAGCCGATCTACTATGTCAGCAGGCTGCTCCGCGATGCGGAGACGAGGTACAGCAGAATTGAAAAGATGGTGCTGGCCTTAATCACCTCAGTTCGAAAGCTGCGGTCGTACTTTCCAAGCACATTCGTACGGTCCTGACCGACCAACCCATCAAGGCGGTAGTCCACCGTCCCGAGACATCGGGAAGAATGACCAAATGGGCTGTCGAGCTAAGTGAGCATGACATACACTTCCAGCCTCGCCCAGCCATCAAAGCTCAGGTGCTGGCCGACTTCCTCCTCGAATGTACTATCCCGAGGACGGTTCTACCCCAGACTCCCCCGAGGAACCAAAAGCTGGAGCCCGGTGGCTCCTCCATGTCGACGGGTCATCTAATGCCCATCGCTCCGGTGCGGGTCTGGTTCTTACCAGTCCGGAGGGGATAACCTTCGAATATGGCGTCCGATTCTCCTTCCCGGCCTCCAACAATGAAGCCGAGTACGAAGCCCTGTTAGCCGGTCTCCGAATCGCCCGCAATCTGAAGGTGGAAAAGCTTAATGCCTTCACCGACTCTCAGCTGGTAGCCGGCCATGTACGGGGAGAGTTTGAGGCCCGGGAGCCGAACATGATTCGATATCTCCAGGAGGTACGGAAGCCTGCTTCCCCATTTTGCCGAATTCGAAATTATTCAGATTCCCAGATCCGAGAATGCCCGCGCTGACCTACTCTCCCGATTGGCACCGCGGAAACAATGGATGCCGAGCAAAAGTTCCACTTGGAGACTCTGGAAAGGCCCAGCATCGCGGAAGCCGACCGAATAATGCAAGTTGAGGCCGAACCATCTTGGTTCGACCCTATCCTCAAATACCTCAAAGAAGGATCGCTTCCGTCCGACTGGAGAGAGGCTAGAAAGCTGAAGCTGCAGGCCACTCACTACGTATTGGTTGACCACCAGCTTTACAAACGATCTTTTTCCATGCCGCTGCTCAGATGCCTTCGCCCGTCCGAAGCAGATTATGCTCTGCGCGAGGTACATGAAGGGATTTGCGGCAACCATCTGGGAAGCCGGTCCCTATGCCACAAAGTGCTACGACAAGGCTACTACTGGCCGACCATGCAGAAAGACGCAGACGACCTAGTCCGAGCCTGCGACCCCTGCCAGAGGCATTCGAGCATCCAAAGGCTCCCTTCCGCCGAGCTAATTTCCATATCCTCCGCTTGGCCCTTCGCCAAATGGGGGATGGACATCCTCGGCCCATTCCCGCTTGCCACAGGACAGGGAAATTTCTATTTGTCGCCATCGACTACTTCACAAAATGGGTCGAAGCGGAAGCAGTTGCGCAAATTACCGAAGCACGGGCCAGAGATTTTGTTGGAGGTCTATCATCTGCCGATTCGGCCTCCCCCACACTATAATCACTGACAACGGCAAGCAGTTTGACAACTCTAAATTCTGCCAGTTCTGTGAGGAACATGGAATCCGTCACCACCTTACTTCGGTCGGGCACCCACAAGCCAACGGAGCGGCCGAGGTGACCAACAGGACCCTCCTTCAGGGAATCAAAGCTCGCCTCTCCAGAGCCCAAGGCAGGTGGGCGGAGGAGCTGCACCATGTCTTATGGGCCTACCGCACAACCCCAAGAATCCCGACAGGCGAAACCCCATTCCGAATGGCTTTCGGTACAGAGGCCGTTATCCCTGTGGAAGTCGGCCTCCCATCATTGCGGGTGGAAAGCTACTCAGAGGAAGCTAGCAACGAACAACTCCGCACCAACCTCGACTTGGTGGAGGAAATTAGGGAGAAGGCCCGGATCAGAGTGGCTGCTTATCAACAAAGGGTGGCCCGTTACCACGCTTCCAGAGTCAAAGGGAAGGCCTTCCTACCCGGCGACCTTGTCCTCCGAAAGGCCTCTGTTTCCAAACCGCTGGAACAAGGAAAGCTGGCGCCAAACTGGGAGGGCCCGTACCAAGTAGCGGAGATCATCGGACCGGGAACCTACAAGCTACAAGATCTGGATGGGAAATCCATTCCCCGGACGTGGAATTCGGACAATCTCCGAAAATATTATCAATAGGGTACGTCCTCTCCAAATTTATTTTCATATGCCTCATTATATCTTCCTGTCGGCACATTTTCTCAATGCAAATCATTATGCACTACATTGCCAAAATTTCAAAAAGAATAGATGCTGCTTACCAATCCTCGGCACGACCGAGCTCATTGTCTGGACAGAAATTCTCCGAACCTTGGCAGGGCCAAGTAAAATATTCTCCGAACCTCGGCTGGGCCGAGCAACAAATTCTCCGAACCTTGGCAGGGCCAAGTAAAATATTCTCCGAACCTCGCTGGGCCGAGCAGCAAATTCTCCGAACCTTGGCAGGGCCAAGTAAAATATTCTTCGAACCTCGGCTGGGCCGAGCAACAAATTCTCCGAACCTTGGCAGGGCCAAGTAAATATTCTCCGAACCTCGCTGGGCCGAGCAGCAAATTCTCCGAACCTTGGCAGGCTAAGTAAAATATTCTCCGAACCTCGGCTGGGCGAGCAACAAATTCTCCGAACCTTGGCAGGGCCAAGTAAAATATTCTCCGAACCTCGGCTGGGCCGAGCAGCAAATTCTCCGAACCTTGGCAGGGCCAAGTAAAATATTCTCCGAACCTCGGCTGGCCGAGCAACAAATTCTCCGAACCTTGGCAGGGCCAAGTAAATTATTCTTTGAACCTCGGCTGGGCCGAGCAGCAAATCTCCGAACCTTGGCAGGGCCAAGTAAAATATCTCTGAACCTTGGCTGGGCCGAGCAACAAATTCTCCGAACCTTGGCAGGGCCAAGTAAAATATTCTCCGAACCTCGGCTGGGCCGAGCAACAAATTCTCCGAACCTTGGCAGGGCCAAGTAAAATATTCTCCGAACCTCGGCAGGGCCGAGCAGCAAATTCTTCGAACCTTGGCAGGGCCAAGTAAAATCTCCGAACCTCGCTGGGCCGAGCAACAAATTCTCCGAACCTTGGCAGGGCCAAGTAAAATATTCTCCGAACCTCGGCTGGGCCGAGCAACAAATTCTCCGAACCTTGGCAGGCCAAGTAAAATATTCTCCGAACCTCGGCTGGGCCGAGCAACAAATTCTCCGAACCTTGGCAGGGCCAAGTAAAATATCCTCCGAACCTCGGCTGGGCCGAGCGATGAATCCTCCGAACCTTGGCAGGGCCAAGTAAAACGTTCTCCGAACCTCAGCGAGACTGAGTAAAAATTTCTTCAGGTTAAGACCCCGGCTGAAAGCCGAAGTGCGCAAGCCCCGATTAAAGCCAGGTGACTTCCAAATAGTCCCCAAAAACTTCGTTCGGTTTGAAAATAAGCACGCTGAACAAAAACCGTCGACGCACAAAAAGAAGGCACCTTCGGTGAACCCCTTTAAAGGGCCCATTAAGACCCGCGTAATCGGCCAAAAGCCCCGAGCAGAGCCAAGGAATTCCCCTCTGCTACTAAAGATCTTTGGGTAACGCCCCCATAACCCGTTGATCAAAGTGTCTATATCAACGCGTAAACCAATGGAGCCACGCCAACTTCCTAACTATTACGTGGATAGCATGATCAAGGCTAAAACTCTTGAAAAGGAAGAAGGGTTACCCAAACAAATCCATTTTTCATTTATCAGAAAAAGGATTACAAAAAAGACAGAAAAAACATAAACAGAAGGCAAAAGAAACGGAAGCCTGAATCAAAGTTCGGAGTCGCTTCCCGAAGCCAACAGGTCTTCCAAGCGCTCCATGAGGTCGGCCACCTGCTGACGAAGCGAAGCAATCTCCTCCCTTTGCCGGTCTACCACCCAGCGCAGGGCCTCCGCCTCCTTGGTCATCACGTCCATGTACTCCTCTACGACCCTCACAAGCTGCTGATTGCTCGCAGGGCCGACGCCAGGCCCAGTCCGTCAACAGTGATGGTGGTACGCCTCCTCTCCGAGTGAAGCAAGCCATTGAGAGATGCACGTAATTCTCCAGAGGATCGCCCTCGAGAGGCCATGATCCAATATTTCTTCGAGACCTGAACAGAGGGATGACTGAGACCACACCCCTCGGTCATATTTATACTCGCTGGGCAGATATCTCAATCGGTCGCACCATAGTCACCGACCTATAAGAATTTGCCACGTGTCGTCGCTTCAATGCCTGTAGAATCCGAAGTGTCGCGCCCCATCCCGAGCAAGATCGGTAAGCGCGAACTGACTGATCGGGAATCCCCCCGAACCAAATACCTTCCGATCTGTCGCCCCCCATAATAAATGCTCTCGGCGCTTCCCCAAGCCTCTTAAAGCTGGCCCTTTTTTCGGGAAGCGCGGAGGGAAGAAGCCCAGTGTTCGGCCAATGACTTGTTCCCTCGGAAAAGATAATGTCATCAATAAGGAAGCGTGACAACATACTGCTCACTCCCCCCTGGCGCCCGTCGCCAAGCGCCGCATAGGCCTGACACTGCGGCTCACAGTGACAACTGAGTCGTTTCCTCGAGCCCGACTCTTCGAACCTCGGCTGGGCCGAGTGAAATTCTCCGAACCTTGGCAGGGCCAAGTAAAATATTCTCCGAACCTCGGCTGGGCCGAGCAACAAATTCTCCGAACTTTGGCAGGGCCAAGTAAAATATTCTCCGAACCTCGGCTAGGCCGAGCAACAAATTCTCCGAACCTTGGCAGGGCCAAGTAAAATATTCTTCGAACCTCGACTGGGCCGAGCAACAAATTCTTCGAACCTTGGCAGGGCCAAGTAAAATATTCTCCGAACCTCGGCTAGGCTGAGCAACAAATTCTACGAACCTTGGCAGAGCCAAGTAAAACTTCTTCGAACCTCGGTTGAGCCGAGCTACAGATTCTCCGAACCTTGGCAGGGCCAAGAAAAAAATCTCCGAACCTCGGCTAGGCCGAGCTACAAGTTCTCCAAACACTGGTGAAGCCAAGCGCTAAACTTCGGCAAGGCCGACCCACAGCATTCGAGCTCTGATAAGAGCGAAGCACAAAAATGTTAAGCTTCGGACCGAAGTAAGGAGCATATTTCACCGAACGATCCCTAAACATCACTTGCGAACCTCAGTTAGTTCGGATAGCACGGGATCCTCGTCTAAGGACGAGCGAGACGCCCTCGTACCCCACGAAGAACAACAGCAGCAAACTCGGCACAAAAAGATAAAGATTGAGAAATAAAATAGAACTCTCTTTATTGCCAATCAAGATCAGTTACAAATGCCTCAAAGGCGTTACAAGAGCATTGAAATGCATAAAATAAAGACAAGTACAAAACTCGGGCAACTGCTCCAAAGCAGACGTAGGCAACTGTGATGCTCCGGCATCCGACCGCCGAACCAGATAAGTCGCATCCAGTCAGCTCAAGCTGATAATAGCCGACGACATGGACCAATAGTTGCGACCAGCTTCAGTCAATAATGATATCTCGGTGACCCAACCGAGATATCTGGATGGCCATCCCAGACCACCCAACCGAGGGACCCCTCGGTGAGCAGGTAGGGAGCCAGCGGACCCTGGCGTCGGAACGCTCTCCAAACCGAGTGTGTACCGCCACGCCTTACCAAGTCTCAAGGACAAGGGGTCGGCGGGCGGCACGCTTTCACCCCCTCCCCATGTGGCAAAAGATTCCCCAGGCGGCTGAGCCCGGGAATCCAAACAGGGGAGGAGGAGAAATTCACACAACCCATGGGAGGTCCGCATGCACTTCCTACCATGTGTCTCCGAAGAACCACAAAGGTCACACTGGAAGAGTTATATGCGCTCTCCATGTGATCTCTGCGCCCTCTTTGTGCGCTCTCCATATGATCTCCGGGACTCATCCCCTAAGGGCGAGCCATTCTTCGGCAGCCCCTTCATCGCCCCAACTATCCGGTGGCAAGGAGCTTGTGGGAGGAAAGCTCGGTCCTCCCACTCGCAACAGCAGAGAAATAAGCATGGTGGAAGCTCTAACGGGAAAGAAACTTTGGGGATGACCAAACATGACCCCATTTTTCCCTTTTTATAGGCAGAAATGAACCGGGAAAAGCTACCCAAGCTGTAAGCCCCGAGATTCAAACATCTGGCCCGTGCCTCCACGTGGCCCCTTAGGATAGATGCGGCGCCCTACTGCGCGCCAAGCCCACCGCCTGAACTATGACATATACGGAGATTTCCTCTTGATCCCGAATCATGGTCATTAAATGCAGGAGATCGTCCACTAGCACTTCGAAAACTGGCAGGTTCAGGAGATCGTCCTTCAAAATAACGTCCTCCAATGGTAAACGGCTGCGTACGCAGCACGTTGAAATGACCTGCATGGGAAAAGAGC
Source organism: Calamus simplicifolius (assembly GCA_900491605.1). NCBI lineage: Eukaryota > Viridiplantae > Streptophyta > Magnoliopsida > Arecales > Arecaceae > Calamus > Calamus simplicifolius. The sequence continues at coordinate 15,331 of UESW01002847.1, read as the reverse complement.
ACCTTCGGAAAGCTTTAATGCAGCTTTATGTTCTCCACAGCGCCGTATCACCGATTTTGGTAAAATAAAAACCGTGTCATCTGCAGAACAGCAGGGCGCTGGCAGAATAGCAGAAGCGCGAAGACCTGTTTTGCTTGTTGGCCCTAGCCGACCTATCTTGCCCGTCGGCCCAAGCCGACCTATCTTAGCCGACCTATCTTTGCCGTCAGCCCTAGCCGACCTATTTTGCTGATCGGCCCTAGCCGACCTATTTTGCTTGTCGGCCCTAGCCGACCTATCTTTGCTTGTCGGCCCTAGCCGACCTATTTTGCTTGTCGGCCCTAGCCGACCTATCTTTGCTTGTCGCCCTAGCCGACCTATTTTTCTTGTCGGCCCTAGCCGACCTATCTTTGCTTGTCGGCCCTAGCCGACCTATTTTGCTTGTTGGCCCTAGCCGACCTATCTTGCTCGTCGGCCCTAGCCGACCTATCTTGCTTATCGGCCCTAGCCGATCTATCTTGATTGTCGGCCCAAGCCGACCTACTTTGCCAATCGGTCTTAACCGTCCAGCTTCGTTTCTTGAGTCTTAATTAAGACATGAGCTGGACCAGATCGCCTGTCGGTTCGCCGGTCAGGGCTATCGCCCCGCCTTGGGTTAGGCAATGCGTTCCCTCAATCCCGAGACAAAAATGATCCAAAAACATCGGCGAGCCATAAGTTGCTCATGATTGAGGCGAGACTGGGGGCAACAGGGCCATACAAAGAAAAACAATTAAATGAAAATAAAGGGTTCATCCATTAAGAAACATCGGCCAGACTTTCAGAAAGCGAAATACAAGGGTAACTTTAAGGTCCAGGAGCGCATCAGTTTTGGAGGAGCTCTCAGTTACATCCGCAGAGGTGTGACTAGGTTCACCTCTCTCTAATACCTTTGCCCCTCTAGCAGCAGTTTGCGATCGTCCATCGGAAGCTGCGGCTTCGCTGGGACCTAGGGCGCACCAGGATCAGTATCGGAGATGTCGACATATTCATCCTCTTCTTCTCCTTCAGACTCACCGTCATCAGGAGCTTCAGCATCCAGAAAAGAGAGATCCCATTCTGGATGCTCGCTGGATATCTTCTCTTTGCATTCCTCCATTCCAAGTTGGAAGGCGTCAACGCCGATAGCATCCTGCTTCCCCTTGAGTATGGCGAGCTGCATATTAGCCTCAGCAGCCTGCTTCTCAGCCTCCACAACTTGAGCCCGCAAAATGATGTTTTGCTCCTCAAACTCGCCGGCCCGCATCTCGAATTCTGAGCTCTTATTGCGGTTGGACACGAGCTCGCCTTGAAGAGCCCGAATCTCCAACTCCAACTTCGCCATCTGAAAAAGCCAAAGTCAGTCGGCATCACAAGAGACCAGTAGAAGAAGCTAAAAAGGGGGGGGGGGGAATTGAGATCGTACCTCCTCCTCTCGTCTGGCCAACCTCTTGGCCAACTCCTCAGCCTCACCCCTGGCTCTTGTCCTGTCAGCCCCGACCAGCTCGACTCTCTCCTGCAGAGTATTGATTCTCAACTGTTTGGCTTCGACCTCCTCCCGGGCTTGGGATAACTCGTTGCTCACCCGAGCTATTGTCCCCTGGTGCCATTAGCGCCCTCCCTCAAGTGAGCAATTTCGCCATCGCGCCGCTTCAGCTTCTCCTCCACTTCGCCAAGCATTCTGGCCAGGCGCTTTCTTTCGTCGGCAGCTTCCCTTCCCAGCCGACCCAAGCTTTCACTATGTTCCCGCCGCATCGCCGCCACCTCCGCAGAATGTTTCGACCCGATTCTAGCCAGCTCCAAGCACGCGTTGTCGTTCTTCGCCAGGAGTTCCTGTAACTCCTCCACCCTACGCTTTTGCTTGGACACCTCGGCCAGGGCGACCTGGTGTGCCGCCCTTATCCCCTTCAAACTCCTATCACTCATGTCCATAAACTCTTCGAACTTCTCAGACACCTTCAATCGTGATTGGAGCTCGGCATTGTCTTTCCTGGCCTGAATGCTGGCCCCCGTCGCCAAACTCAAACGCCAGCACATCGCCCGAGAAAGCAAAACGCTCTGCGAGACAAAAGATGAATAAAAACCCACGATGGGGTCAATCGGGAAACATCTACCGCACAAGAGAATAACTTACCCGCGAGGCATAGGCCCGAGTCATCCTCATCAGGGTCATATTGTCGATGTCGGGAAGAGATGGACACTTTTGGCCACGCCTTGCTGACCGAACGCAGCATCGACCAGCTCCAAGTCTGCAAACTTGTCCGCCGAAGGATCTGCACCGGATGCAAGGCCGACCTCATTAAGGCGGAAAACGCCTCCTCAACACCAGCGCTCGAACTGCTGGGCTGACCGTCCCCGCCTGAGGGACCACCTGGGCGACCTCCGTCTGAGAGGCCCCCAACTTCCAGCCTCCTCTATCAAGGCCCTGGCTTGGACTTCTTCGGATAATTCGGCTAGCCCAAGCGCCAGCCTCCCCAAAATCTTTTTCGAGGGAGCTCCCAATGCGGGACTCCCACCTAGCTGCACCCCCTCCTCTGACACACCTTTCCCGGTCACCACCATCTGCGTCTCCGCCACAGGGCCCCCCGAGGCCTCGGCCCGGCCTACCACTTGCGCCTCCCCTGCAGGCTCCGCCGAAGCCTCTATCTGGCCCGCCTCCTGAACTACCGCGAGCGACCCGGCTTCACTACTACCGGACTCCCCTGCAGAGAGACCAAGAGGGAGCTCTCCCTGAACCTCCTTGGCTGTAGCTGTTCCTTCCCCCTCTCCCGCTGGAGCCGGTGGTGATCCCGCGGGGACGGAAGGCCCCACAGAAACGACCGCCTTCGCCAGATCCGTTGCTGGTTCCTCTTTCATAGGGGACGCGATCAGACGACCAACGGAGCCTCGTCTGAGCTATCCGATATCTCTAACACGGGAGGACAAGGGATCACGGCTTCTCTCCCCAAACCCTCCTTCGCCCCCGGCGCTCCTGTCATAACCGCTCCGGTGTCCGGCGGGCTTCTTGCAGAGGTATGAGCCCTTTTCTTGGGCCTGCCGCTATCCGCGCCACTGCTCTCCCCTGGGCGCTTTCCTCTCTTCCTCTTGGAGAGGCTCGACAATGCCGACCTCTTGGCTGAAAGAATGAAACACGCGTGATCAGATCCAAACACATTCATCGAGAAAATATGCAGCGAGAAAGGGGTAAAAGAAGGGATTCACCTTGCGGGTCCAGGGGGCTGAGCCCGGCTGCGAAGAGGGCCCCTCCGATAGCAGGTCGTTAGCCGAAAACACTCGGCCATTGAGAAGGACGTCCAAATCCCTCTCCTCCTGCGCTGACAAAACTGGATGCGTCTCTGCATCCCTAGCAAAGTTTTCCCATTTCCGAGGGAAGCCGGATCCAATGTTCCCCTCTGCGATAACGAACTGGCTTTCCATCCCTTGATGGAAGACGGCTTATCCACAATAACGTTGAAGGACCTCCGGGGCCCAATGTATGGCCATTCTGATTTCCTCCCAGATATCAGATGGTAGCAGGCACGAAAAAGGGGAAGAGTGGCGACAATCTGAATTTGGTGGCACATCGAGATGAATCCGATGATGCTCTGCCAACTGTTTGGGGCCACCATCACCGGGCAGATGTTGTAGTGGGTCATTATCTCCTTCACCAAAGGATGGAGAGGGAAATGAAAGCCTGCCTTCAAACTGTCTTCATAAATGAAGACTCGGACTCCAGATCTCGCGAGACCCTATCCTCAGACTCCAGCACCCGCAGAACGATATCTGAGGGCATGCCATACCATTGGTGAATCCTCCCCAAATCCTCAGCTACAATCTCCGAAACCACATCGTCGGGGCTCATCGCCATCTCGATTGAGAGAAAAACACCAGGCGGAATGACGAGAATTGAGAAGGATGAAAGGCCAAACTTTTCAAAAAACAAGATGAGAGGATGCTACGAACATGCATGTATATATATATAGTGCGGCTGTCGCTTTGCTTCCCCGCTAAGGAAGCCGCCTTGAGAAGACGGGGCGTCTCGCCCGAGGCATCCGAAACCACCTCGACAAACGCCTGATCGATCGGGGTTCGCGACGTGGCGTAATCCCAACCGCCACTCTTGGGGGAGCCTTACCCCCGAAGGCACGATGACACAGTCGCATTAATTAGGGCATCATTGCATGGGCTGTCTAAACCAAAACGTCCCATCCGAGACGTGCCACTTGGGCTTATACTCCCTATGCCCGAACCTACGCTTCGAACTAGGGAGTGGAGGGCATGTGTTGGGGGGTAAAATAGACATTGCATTAATATCCGTGCGAGGTGGTTAAGGCCGACCTCTTCCCTTCGTCTCTCCCGGGCTTCCGTAGCTCGGCCTCTCCGGGCTTCCATAGCTCGGCCTTCCCGGGCTTCCCTAGCTCGGCCCTCCCGGGCTCCCATAGCTCGGCCTTCCCGGGCTTCTGTAGCTCGGCCTCTCTGGGCTTCCCTAGCTCAGCCCTTCCGGGCTTCCCTAGCTCGGCCATTCTGGGCTTTCGTAGCTCATTTCCCCCCGAGTCACCATGGCCCGGCTACATTAAATGATCCACAATCCAATACCCACCTCCGCAGAACCTGACGCGGGAGAGCCCAGGCTTACCATAACGACATCCTAGACAAGGAATCATGTCGAAACGTGGCCTAGAACCTATCATAACTACCCCAGACCTACTCAGCCAGATCTCAATCATCAAGAAGCTCTCCTGGCCGTCGATCCCCTAACAAACAGGATATGGATTCCAACGGCCCCACAACGGCCTGATTCTATCCACCTTCGTATCCTAACAACTTCTGTACCTTCCAGAAGGCGCTCAAGACACAGGTGACAGCCTATAACTACTACGCTGGCAGATTCCCTCAGGTACGCGCTCTTGGACGCACACTCATACGTGCGCTCTCACTCTCCTGCCCTTAGGCCGGCAGCTCGTCGGTGCTCTTGCCTTCTAGGGCTCCCGATTGGCCGCCCCGAAGAGGCCTCCCGGAGAGATCCACCTCCCCTTGTCTGGTTGATCGTCGATTTCTTCTCCACTGACTTGAGCGTCGGAGGGTCTTCCGCGGAGGGCCAACCCTAACGCCTCTCGCGTGAGGACTTTTGTGCAGGTCCGCCCCCTCTCCCTGGAGATCGACCGCGCCCGAGTCGGAGGACGGATCCCGGCGGCAACAGGTCATAATAAAATACGATACCATGATATCTACTTGATAATGTTAAAAATAATCAAAACATATGAGTACAAGATTTTAAATATTTTTTATAGTGCAAAAATATGTTCAATGACATGGAAATTGATTTTAAAATTTTGAAACAAAACTAACGTAAAGCTTGTAAACTAACTCATAAAATATAAAATATATTGATTTCTCTTTTATTTTTTGGAATTGTTGAAACATTAACCTGATTCATTAACGAGTCTTTATTATCTTCTTACTCTTATGGGCAGCATGACCTGCACCAAAGAGCTGGATAAGTTAATTCAAAGCAATGCATCAGCATACTCCTGCTTTTTTTTTAAAAAAAATAAAAATTTAAAATAAGTCTAAATCTAATATATGGTGAAGTAATTTATTTTAGATAAATCCAAAAAAAACGTACCAGTTTTTTTGAAATTTCTATTTTACCCTTTTTTATTTAAATATTTTGGTAAATATTTGACCCAAAAACCATGAAATAATTAGAGTTAGAGGACATGGTTTAATTTTGCGTCAGTTAACCAACTTACCATTTCCCCACTAGCCGGTTGAAGGATATCGTGTACTGCTGCTGTGATGTTTCATCCACCCGTTCTTATTTTAAAATTCTTATTTCATACTCCCTCATAAAATAGCTCTATTTTTATTTATCATATTTCAAGAACAATGACTGAAATTTTTTTTTAACTATTATCCTTTCTATTAAAAAAATTTATGATATTAAATATAAAGAGAATAAATCCAGCCGAAAATAATTTCATATGGCCGAAGGTAGTGTTTGGATGTCAAAAAGTTATTTCGGAAATAGGAATACGAATTTTCTAGAAATAATTTATTCTCCTTGTTATTCTAGAATTCTGTTTGGATAAAAATCTGATATTCCATGTTATTACAGTGCAATTAATGCAGTATCATTTCAAATGGTATTTGGATGATATGAAAATAGGCATGTATTCCACTAGGAATAGATGGAGATTTTTTTTGAAATCTCAAACGTACCCCTTGACCCAAATGAGAAAAAAAAATGGTTTATCAATTTAATTTTTATTACATTGACTTTAATAAATTATTTTTTTATTAATAAATAGAATAATTTTTTTCACATATAAAAGTTAAATAATTATTAAATTATAATAATTTATATAGCTTTAAATCAATTATTTTGTTAAAATATAACATATTAATTTATTAATTTTATATTATTATTTAAAATAAATTACTAGTGATTTTTTAAATTTCATAATAAAAATGTAAGAAAATAAGTATATATAGTTACTAATCTTAATAATTACACCAAAATTTGAATTTTTTTTAAAATATTTATGTACTTAGCATGATTTTGAACAGCGAAGGGAGCTTCGAGCTTAACGTACAATGTGACAAATTAAATAGTTTAGAAATACATATTTGGGAATAAAACTTAACATCACAATCTACCATTAGATGCTGCCTACACATAAACCTTGAAAGCAAAACTCAACAGTCAGCCAGTCATATTAACCTTATATATGGCAAAACAATAGAGCATAATGAATCACATCATCATTCAAACCAATTTAGATATTGAAAAAGGATAAACCAATCTTATAAACAGGTCCTCATTTGATGACATATAATGTAAATTGAAAAGTCTATTTATTATCCTAATTTAATTATTAAAATAAATATTAATTACTTTGAATTTATTAAGAATTGATACTTTTTATATATGTTTGTAGAAAAAGAGCCTATAGATGGAAAGAGCTTAATTTTTGGAGTCCAACGATGCAGATGGCACTCAAATCAGGACTCGGTTTGCCTAAAAAGGAAAAAAGAGATGATTTCGCATGATTTCCGGTGCAAACTAAGGCAGGTAATGTTGAACGAATGGCTAAGAAATTTTTTCATGATATCTGAATGATCTTGAGCATCCGATTGACTCCAACTTTGACTAAGAGGAAGCTCTAGACAAGCTGTATAAAAGGAGGACCTCATGCAGTAGTTGGGAGAGGAGTTTCTATAAAGCTCTTTTTATTCTTCTTTTATTTAGATTATTGCATTTAGACCTGGGACTGGAAGAGGAAAATTATGGAGGAAAGCTGGTAACAACAATGCGTGGCTAGATTCCATCAACTTAGGATGATGATGAAGCTGTTGGCCCAGATGGCAACCCAAGAGGGGGGGGGGGGTGAATTGGGTTCTTTAAAAATTAAGCCTTTTAAAGTAATTTAAACTATTGATGAGAGGATGTAAACAATTAATTCAAGTTAAAGCACGATAGCAAGAGAGAGAGATAAATAAGCACGGCAAACATAGAAATTTTATAGTGGTTCGGTGTATCCAACACCTACGTCCACTCCCAAGCTTCACTTGGGTCCACACTATAATCACCTCGATTACAGTCGAGTTGTTTTACAAGCTTACAACTCAAACTTGTTGTTTCCCGGGATCACAACGAACCCAGCCGGTTTTACACGGGCTTACCAGCACAAAACCCAACACACAAGCTAACCTTAGCATGTGAAGAGGTATACTACCTCCACTAATTCAACCCTATGATTGAATTAGTGAACCACAAGATGAAAGTGTAAGTTTAATACAAAACAGCTCCTTTAGAGCAGATATTTCAAAATAAAAGCAAGGTTTAGAAGAGCCTGTTTAGATTTGATTTGAGTGCAGGCTTTTCTTCTTTTCCTCAACTCCTTTGAAGTGTGGAATCGGGCCTCAGCTCAGATTCTTCACGGATTGAATGTTGGAGTTGATTTGAGCTTTTTCTTCCTTTCTTTGAATGTTGAAAATCTCTTGATTTGCTTTTGAATGGCTCTTGGATTTTCTTCTAGACTTTTCTTGGATTGATGAACTTGAGCACAGATGAAGTCTCCTTTGGTTTTACACCTTTTCTTTCACTCTATTTTGAATATCGGATTTTTCAAAATGACGCTCTGTTTTTCCTCTTTTTCTGAAGGATTTTTCTTTTTCTCTCTTGATTTGTATATATCTTTGATTTGAAAACGGCCTCTCTATTTATAGACTCTGCGAAAATATAGTCGTTAGACACAAAGAAATCTAGCCGTTATTAAAAAATCTTACCGTTGACGCTGAGTTGGCATTCAGAAAAATCACGCCCAGATTTGTTGGAGTCGGCTCCAACTTTAGGCGAGTCGGCTCGAAGACGCGATGCCAAAAATAGAAATAATCAGAAAGTTAAGGGGTCGACTCAACGAAAATAAAGTGTCGACTCCTGATAGTCGGGAGTCGACTCATGAAAAGCAAGGGGTTGACTCGAGAAGTGCTCAGAAAAATAATTCTCTGGTGTCTGAGCGGAGTCGACTCACACAGTCATGGAGTCGGCTTGACAAAATCGAGGGTCAACTAGAGAAATCATAGGGGTCGACTCGAGACAAACAGACATCTCTGTATACTGAGTGGAGTCGACTCTGAAACTCTAGAGTCGGCTCCGGAACGTATCGAAAATCAGAGAGTTTTCTGATTGACTTTGAAATCGTTCTAGATTAATTTTAAATCAATTTTTGACTTGAATACAATAAAATTGTCATTAGGAATCAATTCAAGAAATGTTCCAAAAACTCATTGATTGAGATATGAAGTATAAAAATTTCTTTTTGAAAGCTTAAACATGGAGCTTGAAGTTACTTTCAAATTGATTAAAGTCATACTTAACATACTCATTGATTATTATAAATAAATTCATTGCTTATGTAAATAAATTCATTGCATCTTTTAATATACTCATGGCTTTTGGTAATCATCAAAATCAATAAGATTGGGGCAACAATTTCTCAACAATCTCCCCAACAATCTCCCCCTTTTTGATGATGACAAAAACATTGAGTATATGCATGATTAATTAAAGAATTTATTTTATTTTCATAGTTAGGCTCCCCCTGAATGAGGTAGCTCCCCTATGAAACTCAAATAAATATTCATTCATTCAATTTAAGCTTATACACAATTTAATGTCAAAATACAGCCTTTTCATCTAAATTGCTTTTTCATTCATTCACTGTATGTGTAATGTTTAATTATTACTTCCTTTTATCTCATTCATTATTATTATATGCATATATAGTTTAATTTCTCCCATGCATATACAGTAGCATGTATATAAAACTCTCCCCTTTTTTGTTATCAACAAAAAGGTAGAGAAGCATCAAACATAATCACATTCATGATTTAAGATATGTTTTAACAAGATCTGAGATTCATTGATAATAGGAGAAGTACATTCAAACTCAGATTACATTGAGCATTCAAAACTGACTTTTCATTACATCAATGTATCAAAATGTAAAACATAATATAAATTTCATTACATTGCAAAGACTAAACATTTATTACATCAAAATGTTGGGGAGATTGTTGAGAATATGTAGCCCCAATCTTATTGATTTTGATGATTACCAAAAGCCATGAGTATATTAAAAGATGCAATGAGTTTATTTACATGAGCAATGAATTTATTTAGAACAATCAATGAGAATGTTAAAGTATGACTTTAATCAATTTGAAAGTAACTTCAAGCTCCATGTTTAAGCTTTCAAAAAGAAATTTTATACTTCATATTTTAATCAATGAGTTTTTGGAACATTTCTTGAATTGATTCCTAATGTCAATTTTATTATATTCAAGTCAAAAAATGATTTAAAATGAATCTGGAACGAATTTAAAGTCAATCAGAAAATTCTCTGATTTTTGATACGTTCCGGAGCCGACTCTAGAGTTTCAGAGTCGACTCCACTCAGAATACAGAAATGACTGTCTGTCTCGAGTCGACCCCTGTGATTTCATGAGTCGACCCCCGATTCTGTCGAGCCGACTCCATGACTGTGTGAGTCGACTCCGCTCAGACACCAGAGGTGTATTTTTCTGAGCATTTCGCGAGTCGACCCCCAACTTTTCATGAGTCGACCCCCGACTGTCAGGAGTCGACACTTTATTTTTGATGAGTCGACCCTTTGACTTTCTGAGTATTTCTATTTTTGGTATCTCGACTTCGAGCCGACTCGCGGAAAGCAGGAGTCGACTCCAGCAAATCTGGGCGAGATTTTTCGAATGCCAACTCAGCGTCAACGGTAAGATTTTAATTAACGGCTATTTTTCTTTGTTTCTAACGGCTATATTTTTGCAGAATCTATAAATAGAGAAGCCGTTTTCAAATCAAAGAGATAGAGAGATATTCACTTCAAGAGAAAAGAAGAGAAAAATTGGAAAAACAGAGCTTCATTTGAAAAAATCCGAGATTCAAAATAGAGTGAAAGAAAAGTGTGAAATCAAAGGAAGCTTCTTCTGTGCTCAAGCTCAACAATCCAAGGAAGCTTCAGAAGAAAATCCAAGAGCTATTCAAGAGCATCTCAAGTGATTTTCAACACTCAAAGAAAGAGGAAAAGCTCAAATCAACTCCAACGTACATTCCGTGAAGAATCCGAGCTGAGGCCCGATTCTACACTTCAAAGGAGTTGAGGAAAAGAAGAAAAGAAGAAAAGCTCAAAAGCCAACCAACTGCAAATCAGGCTTTTCTAAACTTTATTCTTTATTTGTTTATCTGCTCATTGAGGAGCTTTGTAACTAAAAAACAATATTTCTATTCTTTGTGTCTAGTTCAATCTGGGGGATTGAACTAGTGGAGGTAGTCTTACCTCGGTACAAGCTTGGTAAAGCTTGTGTTAGGGTTTTTGTGCTGGTGAGCCCTTGAAAACCAGCTGGGTTCGTTGTGATCCCGGGAAAACAACAAGTTTGAGTTGTGAGCTTGTAAAACAACTCGCTGTAATCAAGGAAGATTATAGTGTGGACCCAAGTGAATCTTGGGAGTGGACGTAGGTGTTGGATACACCGAACCACTATAAAATCTTTGTGTTTGCCGTGCTTCATTGACTCTTTCTCTATCTCTGTTTATTCACTGCACTTTGTATTTACATTGCATTGCCTTCATTCATCTTAAGCAAACTATTTTAAAAGGCTAATTTTTTAAAGAACCCAATTCACCCCCCCCCTTGGGTTGTCATCTGGGCCAACAATTGGTATCAGAGCTAGTGCTCATTAGATTTTGATCACACGATCAAGAGCTAAAGATCCAAATGGCAACAAGTTGGATCATTTGCTGAAGGTCATTCTACGAATAGACCTCCACTGTTTAATGGTTCAAATTATTCTTATTGGAAAGCTAGAATGAGGATATTCATTCAAGCTTCTGATTATGAATTATGGGGTGTTATAATTAATGGACCTAGTACACCCACACATGTTATTGATGGCACTATTGTTCCTAAGCCCGAAAGGGACTGGAATGATAATGATAGGAAGATGGCACAGCTTAATGCTAAAGCCATGAATGTCTTATATTGCTCTTTAGATGCTAATGAATTTAATAGAATCTCCACATGTAATTCCGCAAAGGAGATTTGGGATAGATTAGAGGTTACCCATGAGGGTACCAACCAAGTAAAAGAATCTAAAATTAATATTCTTGTTCATAAATATGAGTTGTTTAGCATGGAACAATCTGAAACCATTGCATGCATGTATACTAGATTTACAGATATTGTAAATGGTTTGAAAAGTCTTGGTAAGACATATACTAACTCAGAACTTGTTCGAAAAATTCTTAGGTCATTACCAAGATCATGGGAAGCAAAAATGACAGCAATCCAAGAAGCAAAGGACCTCAACACTTTACCCTTAGAGGAGCTTCTAGGATCACTTATGACCCATGAGCTGACATGAGGCAGCATGTAGAGGAGGACACAAAGAAAAAGAAAGTAATTGCCCTCAAAGCTGCAAAAGAAGAAGAGAGCAGCAGTGATGATGATGATGATGATGATGAGAGACTGCTCTCTTAGCTAAAAATTTAAAAGATTCATGAGGAGAAAGAAACCCTTCCACAAGAAGAAATTTGGAGCAAAGTGGGAAGGAGAAAAGGATAAGAACAAGGACAAGGACAAAGAAAAAGAGAAAGACCCCTTGACTTGCTATGAGTGTAATAAACCGGGGCACTTTAGGAATGAATGTCCTAAATTGAAGAAAGCCTACAAAAAGAAAAAGAAGGCTTATGTGGCGACTTGGAGTGATAGCGAGGAATCTTCTTCCGAAGAAGAAGAACAAAAGGAAGTCGCAAACGTATGTTTTATGGCGGACGACAACGATGAGGTAAGTTCCGAACCCTTGCGATGAATTTGCTTTTGATGAATTATTTGATGCTTTTAATGAACTTGTTGGGATTTCAAGGTTTTGAAAAAGAAATACAAGATTTTGAAAAATGAAAATTTAACTTTCATTAAAGAAAAGGAAGATCTTAATAATGAAGTTAAGAAACTTAAATCTGAAAATGAAATTTTGTAAAAGAAAAAGAATTAATTTCAATGAAAATGATAAACTAAGGAAAGAGGTTGAAAAACATAAGAACATAGTTGATAAGTTTACTTAAGCTCAACTAAATTAGACATGTTATTAAATAGTCAAAAAGCAGTTTTTGACAAAGCCGGATTAGGGTATAACACTTTAAGAAAACAAAAATCACTAAAAAATATTTTTGTGCGTGCTGGCCAAAGTAATTTTACATGCTTTAAATGTAATCAAAAAGGACATAAATCTTATGAATGTAAAATTCTAAAACCTAATAAAAACTTAAATGTTAAAGGAAAGAAAATATGGGTTCCGAAAGGAACAATATTTGTTGCTACTAACCATGAAGGACCCAAGAAAGCTTGGGTACCTAAACATAAAGTTTGATTCATTGCAGGAATGTCTTGTGGCCAAGAGATCAAAGAGAAAGTGGTATCTTGATAGTGGCTGCTCAAGACATATGACGGGTGACAAAGAAGAATTCATCACCCTTGAAGAAAAGAAAGGAGGAGTTGTTACATTTGGCGATAATGGCAAAGGCCAAATCTTGGGGTTTGGTAACATTCAAATAACTCCCTCCACATATATTGAAAATGTACTTTATGTTGATGGTTTAAAGCATAACTTAATTAGTATAAGCCAATTATGTGACAAAGGTTTTAAAGTATCATTTGAATCTTCTATATGCACTGTAGCTAATCCCATTGATAATAGCATTGTTTTTATTGGAAATAGAAATGGCAATGTATACTTGATTGACTTAGACAATTTGTCTACTAATAATCATTGCTTAGTTGCTAATAATGCTAATATGAATGAGATTGGTTGGTTGTGGCATCGAAGATTAGGTCATGCAAGCACACACCTGATTTCAAAACTAATTAGAATGGATTTAGTAAAAGGTCTACCTAAAAGATTTTGAAAATAACAAAATATGTGATGCATGTCAGTTTGGAAAACAAACGAGAAGTTCTTTTAAATCTAAAAATGTTGTTTCAACTTCTAGGCCATTAGAGCTACTTCACATGGACCTTTTTGGACCAACTAGAACCACAAGTCTAGGAGGAAAGAAATATGGTCTTGTGATAGTAGATGATTACTCTAGATTCACTTGGGTAATTTTTTAGCTCACAAAGATGAGACTTTCTCGATATTCCTGAAATTCTTCAAGAAAGTAACAAATGAGAAAAACACTACCATAGTGTCTCTAAGAAGTGATCATGGAACTGAATTTGAAAATCACTTATTTGAAAGTTTTTGCAATGAAAATGGTATTAATCATAATTTTTCTGCACCTAGAACCCCTCAACAAAATGGAGTAGTTGAAAGAAAAAATAGGACTTTAGAAGACATGGCCCGTACCATGCTATGTGAAAGTAAACTCCCGAAATACTTTTGGGCGGAAGCTATTAACACAGCATGTTACATCCTAAATAGAGCTTAATAAGACCTATTTTAAAGAAAACACCTTATGAATTATGGCATGATAGAAAACCCAACATTAAATATTTTCATGCATTTGGTTGTAAATGTTTTGTTCACAATAATGGTAAAAATAATTTAGGCAAATTTGATGCTAAATCTGATGAAGGAATATTCTTAGGATATTCAACAACTAGTAAAGCATATAGAGTATTTAACAAGAAAACTTTAGTTGTTGAAGAATCCATTCATGTAGTTTTTGATGAATCTTTAGCAACTCGTTCCGAAAAATTTGATGATGAAGAAGATACAAACATAATTGAAAAAGATCTTGAAAAATTAAATATTGATGTATCTTCAGATCATGAGCAAGACGCTAAAGATAATGATTCACCTAAGGATGATGATACTACACTAATCATAATGATATAGATCTTCCTAGGGATTGGAGATATGCTTATAGTCACCCTAAGGAATTGATTATAGGTGATCCATCTCAAGGAATAAGAACTAGATCATCTATGAGAAATATTAGTAATCATCTTGCATTTGTATCACAAATTGAACCTAAAACTATTGAAGAAGCTGAAAAAGATAATAATTGGATGTTAGCAATGCAAGAAGAATTAAATCAATTCACTAGAAATAATGTATGGACTTAGTAGAAAGACCTAAAAATCATTCTGTTATAGGATCAAAATGGATATTTAGAAATAAACTAGATGAAAATGGCATAGTAATTAGAAACAAAGCTAGATTAGTTGCAAAAGGATATAATCAAGAAGAAGGTATTGATTTTGATGAAACCTTTGCACCAGTAGCTAGATTAGAAGCCATTAGACTATTACTTGCATTTGCATGTCACATGAATTTTAACTTATTTCAAATGGATGTAAAAAGTGCTTTTCTAAATGGATTTATAAATGAAGAAGTATATGTAGAACAACCACCAGGTTTTGAAGATCATGAATTTTCAAATCACGTTTTTAAATTGCACAAAGCATTATATGGTTTGAAACAAGCACCTAGAGCTTGGTATGATAGATTAAGTAAATTCTTAATTGAAAATGATTTTATAAGAGGAAATGTTGATAAAACATTATTTTTGAAAAGAAAAGGTAAAGATTTATTAGTAGTTCAAATATATGTTGATGATATCATTTTTGGTGCTACTAACAATCTTCTATGTCAAGAATTTGCTAAGTTGATGCAGGTGAATTTGAAATGAGCATGATGGGAGAACTCAACTTCTTCCTTGGACTCCAAATCAAACAAAGCAAAGAGGGAATCTTTATCAACCAAACAAAGTACACAAGAGAAATTCTAAAGAAGTTTGGTATGGAATCAATCAAACCCCTCGGAACACCAATGA